>JAODAL010034586.1:0-44061 GCA_025379985.1 Phyllomedusa bahiana
TTTGTTCCCCCAAAAGTTATTATTAAAAAAAAAATAGTAATAATAATTATTATTTTATGTGGTTCCAAAAGTGCCTTGGCTGTTAAGGGGTTAATAGGCAGATTTGGCATTTTGTGATCTGGAAAAACTGGTTGAGAACTACAATGGGGTATGTAGTGGCGACCTGACTATATTATTGTTCAGATTTACAAGAAACAGATAATGTATAGGCATTCTTGATAACATGGATTGAATATCTCCTTAATATGCAGTAAATTCTATACACTGACAAAAGAAAAAAAAAATCAATCCGAGCTGGTTATGGAACACAATGTTCTGCACAAAGATAAATAACAAAATAATATATATGTGCACTGAGTCATAATTTTGAGAATCTGGGTGAGTATGATAATCATAAATCAATATTTGTGACAGACCTGGGAAGATGATCACAGAGCCAGAGGTTGGAAGAGTTTGTTACAAGGCAAGTAGTAAAACAATGACATGAGAAGGAAGGGGTTAATGCCATGCCTGAGCGTAACCATTTGCCCTCTTAGGATCCATGTAAACTCCCTCTCTTAAAGCCATGAGTTTCCATGGCAATTGGTGAACATAGACATTTAACTCCATATTTATACACAGCACAGCTGGGTCTAAAACCACCTTAATATTTTCAGTGTTAGATTTTTTCTTTATTTTTTATAAAAATTTATAAGATGACAAAATGCTGTCAGTGGTTATAATAACAGGTCAAAGCAAAACATGCCGCAACATAAAAACATATTTTAGATGCAACTTAAAAAGTTAAGTTTGCACACTATTTTCAATCGTTTTAGTTAAAATATGTTAAAAAGAACACATCAAGATAGGTCACCATTACCAGTGGGGCAGTAGAGATCAGTATTTGAGGAATGACTACTAGTAGTAGCTCAGTATATATTCACTTCCACCTTAAATTAAACATTTCTTTTAAGGTTAAAGGGGTTGTCTCATTATATCGATTCATCTTACCTCAGTCCTGTTTTCTTGGTTTCATTTTGAATTCATGGACGTGTTTACTGGCTTTTACTAGGCTGCAGTAGTAGCCAGGTCTGTAGCTATAGCGACCAGTACTGGCAGCCTATCAGGAGAGAGTAAACAGGTCTGTAGCTATAACGACTTGAGAAGCTGATTCAGCCCATACAAGAGGGGATATCTAGGAATAGGTAGAACAATGTTAATGGACATATACTGCAAAGTGACTTGTTTTTGCAAGATCTTTAAAATAAAAAGCAATCCTTGTAGTGAGACAACCCCTTTAATGTGTGAAATGGCAATACAAGGGTCTCCACTATTTGTACACTCAAACATAACAAGGGCACCATTCTAATAATTAGTCTTCTTAGTATTTTTAAAAAAAATTAATACTTTACTTTCCAATTCTTGATAACATTTTGCCACTTTACAATTTAGTAAGACCTATTGCACATAACCTTAAATTACTTGCTGTTTAGGTAGTTTCTTTGAGTATATTATATGCATCTCCTAGCATTATCTAGCATTATCATTCAGCCAAGACTCTGGGGTCAGAATTTGGGGAAATCACTGCTACTAGTTGGAACAACAAAAGCCAGGATTAGGGAAGGTCACAGTTACTAGTGGGGACCTCAGGGGTGATTGACCAAGGCTGACCATTATTAATGGGGACCACAGAAGTCAGAATTTTAAAATATCACTGCTACTAGTTGGAACAACAGAAGGATTTGGGAAGATCACTGTTACAGGCTGATACCATAGGAGTTATTATTGGGAGGGATCACCATTACTAGTGGGGACTACAGATTTCCAAACTGAAGAAAATCACCACAGGGTACAGCAGAAGTCAGTATTGTAGGATTGTCATTACTAATGAGCACCACAGAGACAACAGGGGTCACTACTGGGAATAATCACTATTACTAATGGGTCAGTATTGACGAATCACCATTGCCTGTAGGGTGGACTACAGGAGTCAGTATTGGAATTATCATTGTTAGTAGTGGGGGACACAGAGGTCAGTATTGGGGGAGACACTGTTACTAGATTGGATTACAAGGGTCATTATTAGAGGTCACTAGTGGTGATAGGGTCAGTATTAGAAGTAGTACTAGTGACAATTATATGCGTCACTATTAAGTAAAAGCATCATTATTAGTTGATACCCCAAGGTTAGGTATTGGGAGTATTAAAGTTACTAGTGGGGGCTACAGGGTCAATATTTGGAGAAATCACTGTTATTAGTTGAGATCACTGGAGTCTGTATTAATGAATCACCATTACTATTGGGAACAACAGGTGCCAGTATTTGGTAAGATCACAATTACGAGTAATACCACAGGAACTGTTTTTTTCCCCTTCTGTTTGCATTTAGATTACAGACCTGTCAATCAAGCCAAGACAGGAGCAGGGCTACATAGTGGACAGGTCTCTTCATGCCCATTTATTTTTAAAACTATGTGGAAAACACTGTAGCATTTTGTTGTTTTGTGCCACCCATAATTAGGTTAGCATTAAACTGATGACTGGTGCCTTTTAGTCAGTTTTGAAAAAAATGTGACAACAACGCCATGCATGAATCTTACAAGAGGGTATCCCCTAAGTGTAGGATGGCTTTACCATCATCTTAAAATAGGTCACACTATTGGATTTAGTGACAGTTATTATGTTTTCACATTTTAAAAGGGGCATGGATGCTTTTGTGAAAGATATGATACTACAAGATAGTTGTAATAAATTACTAGAGATGGGGCTATGCTTATTTCTGCCTCTTAACATCTTTTCAGTGAGCTATCTCTATCACTGGTAGAGTGGCTCCTACATCTTGCTACTGATTCACCACTGTTGTCTACTAACCTCTCCAGGACTTCTCCTATGCTGCTCCTGTATTCTAGAATGCTCATCCTTGTGGCTCTTAATTTTGAAAGGAAAAGACGTAAAATGGAGGTGTTTGAAACGCAACAGTTGGTGTCGGAAAATAGTCAATATGAAGAAAACAGCAATAAATTGCTACAATTAAAATTCTAGACTGTTACAATCAATATATTTCACACAAATTTTACTCCCACCTTTGAGAACTGGCCATAAAACCCTGGGTACAAAGAAATGAAATCTGTTTTGGAGCTCTGCTTATAGGTTCCCATTAATTATCATTTTATAATATTTATTATCCCAAACAAATACAAACACGGGATAACAGTGTTTCTATATAATTACATGTCCTTTGAATGTGCTAAAGCTGATTTACACAAAGTCACAATACGCCAAACTAATTTTCCATTTTAAGGGCAAGCTTTTGTGAAGAACATGCGCTATAAATCAGAATGGTAAGGAAAATAAACCATGTTAAGTACACAGTAGGCTACAAAACAGACTTGTAATTATATGTTATGCATGTGCAGAGAGCCAAACAGTGAAACCAGGAAAAAAAAGAATAATTAGAGAGGAAATTGCATGAAAATAATGTGAACAAGAAATGTAAACAGTTTCTCATGTTACCCATCCTAATCTCATAGTAACCTGATGTAAAATCACTGCAATCTGGATTGGTAGGTTGCCATTCCTTGCATTGTAACTTTATCCTTATTTCACCTGCACAGTGATAAGGAAAACCAGTATGAACGTCACGGCTCTGCTCTGCTTTTCAAAATTGTTATCTAAAGAGTGGCAAAATTATGCATTAAGTAGTTTCTGAATATGTCTACTTAGTGGTCAGGGTTCAATATTTCTTATACAAAGCTATTAATTTCCTACTTCAGTCGTGTCAAACTAATTTTCACAGAGGGCCACATCAGTATTATGGTTGCATTTTTAACTACTGCATAAATGTATCTAGTCCTTAACATAACCCGAGACACCATATGCACCAAGGGTAACATGTATGAATGGGGCTGCACCAGTTATCTGGTGTTTAAAAGCAGTAGTAGACCTGTTCTAAATATATATGAACAGTCGCACTCCACTCTGTGGCACGATAAGCACCTGCGCAACACTTTTTAATACGCCAAAGATTTGGAACGTTCTGGAGGCGTCACACCACATTCGTAGAATTAGACACATTTATGATTCTTTGGCTAAGTTCACACAGGCTCAAATGGGGCGCATTTCGGTCCGTATTTCGCGCCGTACTGCGCTTAAATACGGGCGAAATGCGCCCCAGTCATTATGGTAATCCACAGTTCCTATAGAGAACTATGGGTTATGCCTCCTCTCCCCGGGCGGCGTACACAGCGGCGAAGACGCGCCGCTAGCAATGAATGTCTATGGGTCTGGGGCTGCCGGCCCCCCTGCCCCGCGGGAGTACTGTACGCCCCGCAATTACTCTGTGTGAACCTAGCCTTTGATACCAAACCTAGGTGCATGACAGTTAGAATAGCCAGACCAAGGTAGAGGTGGTGCCTGAGCCAGACTTATCGTATTGGCATTAGACTGCGCCTATATGTATGACCTGCAAGAGAACAGGTTCATACATTCTGGCGCATTCTACACTGCCTTAAAGCTATTTAGAATTATCCTGTCAGTGCAAACGTTCATACATGTCACCCCAAGTGAAGGTATCCCAGTGGACGTTCTGGGGTATATGCACCTTTTTTCCGGGTTGCTGGCACAGTAGAACAAATTGTTCCACCAGAGATGTTATGGTGCGCCACTTGATGAGTAAAAGACCAAAATGTCCTTTAGGACATGCCCATGAGTTGCTGGACAGAGTGGTGTGGAGGTGTGCTCCAGAGCTTCAAATCCAAGATGGCACCCACTACTTGTGCTGGCGCTGCCACCTTTGCTAAGGGCTGACTTTGTCCTCTGGGAAAAGTGGAGAGCCGGTCTTTCTGTGTCCGGAACTTGTCCATATCTCTTCATTGTGTGTGCTCTTGCAAGCTACATAAAATAATGTGGTGGACTGCGGGCTTGAGTTTGACACATCTGCCATACATAGTCATAGAGTTAAAAGATTAAATTCTGTATACTTGCAGTCCCAAATAGGTAATCTGTACTCTGCACTGTACTATTTCTCCTCAAAATTAATAAATATATGACTAGACATTGTGTCCACTGTCAATTTATTAATATATTTCCACATTTTGATATGTAGTTACATCATTTGGATGTTACAAACTCAGAAGCTAAACATGTGCCATCCTGTGCAAGCATGGTCGTAACTATAGCCATAGCAGCCATAGTGACTTCTGTGGGGCCCAGAAGTTAAGAGGGGCCACTTAGGTCCAAGAACATAGTTTCTTTTTGTAGAGGACAAGTAGTTTGTGTTTTTTTGCTCTCCAGTACTACTATGTATGTTCCCTGATATATGGTGGTATTATTTATACCTTTAATTACAGCTGCTGTTTTAGTTTATTGTCATTAGGTGGTGGGGCCTTATCTCATTTTACTATGGGACCCTTTGAATTGTAGTTACGCCCTTGTAATGCATGAAATTATAGCTCCCATTGCAACGACCCAGATTGGAACAAGTTCTGATCCTGTCACCCTGGGTTGACATTATCAACAGCAATTGTTATGCAGTAATTGTCCACAGCAACACGAGTACTCTTGTGCAATTAATGACATTTCATTTATTAGTAATCTAGAGAAAATGAATAATAATAGTAGATAGCATATAACAAATGCTTAACTAGAAGACAAGTTGCAACAAGTTTAGTCAAATCAGACTGCAGATACCACCCCTTTGTTTCACAGACATGGCAGAAAGAACAGGCCATAGGCCTATTTTTTCTACCATGCTGAGGATCTCAATTATAAAGGTATATAGGATTTCCAGAAGGTAGGTATATAGGCCCCCAATTAAGTGGGTAGGTAGGTATATATGGTCCTCCATGAAGTAGGTTGTTAGATAGGCCCCTATTAGGTAGATAGGTATATAGGTTCCCCAGTAGGTAGGTATATAGGTACCCCAGAAGGTAGTTATATTGGCACCCTATTGGGTAGGTAGGTAGGGAGGTGCATAGACCCCCAATAGGTAGAGAGGTACATTTGACCCCCAGTAGGTAGGTATAGAGGCCACCAGTAGGTAGTTAGGAATATAGACTCCAAGTAGGTAGGAAGTTTTATAGGCCTACTTTATGGGTAGAGGCCCCTAGTAGGTAGGTATATAGACCCCCCATAGGTAAATGGGTAGCTATATAGGCCCCTAGTAGCTAAGTATATAGACTCCCTGTAGGTAGCTAGAGAGGTATATAGGACCTTGGCAGGTTGGTAGCTATATAGCCCCCCTGTAGGTAGTTACATAGGCCCCCTCTAGGTAGGTAGGTATATATAGAGGCCCCTTGTAGTAGTCCTCCCATTATAAATAGGGCCCTCTGACTGGCTGTAATTTTTTTTAAAACTCACCTCTCCCAGTTCCCCCGCCAAACAGCTTTCTCTGGGAGCTTGTGTATGAAGTGGCCACTGCTTCTGTCATCTCCTAGGCCAAAATCTAAAGGCAGGCTGACTTAGGTTTGTGGTCTAGGAGATGCAGTGGCACAGGAGGCATGATAACATCGCTAAATCATGCGGCTTACTCCGCCTGCAGCCCACATGAGTAGTCTGCAGAGCAGAGAGCTAATGGCTCTCTTCTCCACCATGATTTTCAACTGCATGTGTGTCCCGAGGATTCATATAAAATTAAAAGACACTGCAGACTCAGGGCCTTTTGGCTCTTTGGTGGGCCAGTTCGAGCCAGCCTGGAACCTAGTGGTTCATCAAGAATTTGTCCAACATGCATAAATTTGCATCAAAATTAACAAGCGACACATAAAAAATATAGCCTGCAAACCCACTAATCTCTGCTTCCTGGTATCTTCTTCTGACACAGAGGAAATGGCTGGAAATTCCAGCTCTACCAATCACTAGCCTTAGTGGGGACCCATCTCAGTCAGATAAGTAAGCATTGTTTTATTTTATTTTTTCAATTTAGTAGCCCCTTTAACATGAAAAAAATATACCCAGACAACCTCTTCCATCCAAGGTAAAAATTTAATAAGCATTTATAGCATTTATAACAACCCTAGTGGTCATTGTGCATGGGAAATGATGTAAGGATTTAAAAGGGTGCTACTATATGTACAATAGGTTAAGTCTGTTGTAGTGCTGGCACTTTATTATACTCTCTTTTCTTCAGCCTGTAAATCAGGGAAAGTCTTTTTTTAAATTGAGACCCGTTGCTTTATTGCACCATCACAGCCTGTTTATCTTTCACAATAAGCTACCTCTACTATTCCCCGCAGCTTCAGTACTTTGCTGGAGTAAATTCCTCTGGAAAGCTGCCAGATTCTTGTTAAATACAAGATTATCTCTCTGAAGGCCAACTCAGAAAATCTTCTTTCATCCTTTAAATTTTAGATGCTATAGGGGAGTATAGAGGTAAAATGTACTGTATAAGATGCTAAGCAGACAGAACTGTTATCTTCCCTTGCATGCTGGTATAACTGGGGCATTTTCCGTACATAGTTATGCATGTACAGCTGGTATAAATTACACATCTTCTTGTATATAGTGATATGGAGCATGCTGATGTAACCTGGGTATCTTTAGTAAATAATTCTACAGTATATTGCAAAAGTGAGTACACCCCTTACATTTTTGTAAATATTGTATAATATCTTTTCATGGACAACACTGAAGATATGACACTTTGATACAATATAAAGTAGTCAATGTATAACATTTATAACAGTGTAAATTTTGTTTGCCCTCAAAAAAAACTCGACACACAGCCATTAATGTCTAAACTACTGACAACAAAAGTGAGTACACCCCTAAGTGAAAATGGACAAATTGTGCCCAATTTGTCATTTTCCCTAAACAGTGTCATGTGACTCGCTAATGTTAAAAGGTCTCATGGCACCTCATGGCAAAAAACTGTCTGAGGATCTGAAAAAAAGAATTGTTGCTCTACATAAATATGACCTAGGCTATAGGATTGCTAACACCCTGAAACTGAGTTGCAAACAGGAATTATTATTCAGGCCTGGTTGGCAGTATTTCTGAAACTGTGCTGTCTGTGATCTGTTCATGTGCTGCTGTTGTATAAGTTTATTGTGAGTGGACAAATTGTGATTAAGCGACATGGAAACTGCGGAGCACCATGTGTCATTATTATGAGAGGTGAATATAGCTAAGAATGTGTGCAAGGATAGAACAACACGCTACAGTGGATCAGCTTACTTCCACAATGAAGTAGGGGGCAATCGGACGTATCTTAAGTAGCCGTTCAGCAAATCCTACTGCATATGGGGCTCCGAAGTAGACGGATGGTCATTGCACGTCTGCTAACCAAGTTGCATAGGCAGAACCAAATTGCATAGGCAGAACCAGAATTGGATGTCCGCTGATTGGCAAAGGGTTAATTTTTCCAATGAGTCACATTTTCAGCTTCATCAAACAGTTGGACATTTGCATGTCAGGCAATAAGCATCGGTGAACAAATACCATGCAACCGTTGCTGAAAGAACACAAGCTGGGTTTGGCAGTGTAATGGTCTAGGGAATGTTTTGGTGAGATTCTCTGGGCAAACTGAACTGTATGGAAGGCACTGTCAACCAATTTGTGTGTAACTCTATCCTTTCAGATCACCTACACCCATACATACTGATTGTCTTTCCTGGGATGGATGGCATCTGTCAGCAAGAAAATGGGACATGTCACATGGCTACAAATGTCTAACATTGGTTGGAAGAGCATGAGCAAGACTTCTGCTAAGTTTTCAGACTAGAATCCAATTAAGCATCAGTGGGATCACCTTGATTGATGTGTTCGCTCTATAGTTCCTCTCCAGTGTTCGGGAAAATACTTTGGGAAAGTATTTTAAATACAAAATACTTATGACTGAAGTATTTTAAATACAAATACTAAATACTTTCATCCCGAAGTATTTTAAATACAAATACTAAATACTACTTCAAAAGTATTTTCCAAGTACTAAAATACTTGAAAAATGTAAACAAAAAATTTAATAAAAACAAAAAATCGATCAGAGGTCCTTTAGCCCACTAGGATTAGCATCTACCCTGCAGATATGTCAGTGGCCAGGATTCATTGTGTCCGACTCCTATAGAAGATGTCTGTCACATGGAGGAGAGGATGCTACAGTAAAGAGAAACATGCAGGTACCTTCCTTTAGTTACTATGCCTATTAATGTCAGGCATTTGGGGATATTAATTTAGTTTCAGTAACTCCATGTGCTTCACATTAATAGCAGTTAACCCCATCATGTCCCTCATATTAACCCCTGTGTGTCTTATATAAGGGTTAGTAATATGTGAGACAAATGGGGGTACTAATAAAGGACCTTAAATATGAAGATACCTAATTATTAGCTCCATGTCTCTCACATATCAGTAACTCTTATTTGAGGCATACAGGGGGTTAATGTGAGGGACATGATGGGGTTAACTGCTATTACTATGAGGCACATGGAGTTACTAAGCTGTAATGCACATGACCAGACTTTTTATCTGCAATGGTGGATTTCCCCCCCTCGGCTTATACTCGAGACAATACGTTTTCCCAGTTTTTTGTGGTAAAATTAGGGGCCTCAGCTTATATCCGGGTCGGCTTATACTCGAGTATATACGGTAATTTTACGGAATGGATTACGCGATCGGGATGACTAAAAATAAATCACGCTTCAATACAAGGCGGACTTGCGTTGCTGGAACGCGCTGGAATTTTCCCTCCTCTCGTCGCACCTCGCACGAGATACGAGAAACGAGAGTGATGACGTGACTCGCGCTGTTGTTTTTTTTTAAGTGCGGTGAGACGGGTTATTTAAATTACAACATTTGTTTTGAATTTAGAAAGTAATTAAAATACTTAAAATACTTACTAAAAGTATTTTAATTACAAATACAAAATACTGAATAAAAAAAGTATTTTGATTACAAAATACAAATACCTGACAAGTATTTTAAATACTATTTTAATTACTTGTATTTTAAATACTCCCGAACACTGATCCTCTCCTACGCACCCTCCAGCACCTGTGGCATGCAGTCAGCATGGCTCCAGATACCTGTGACAAACAACCAGGACCTTACTGTACTCTAGCTACTGTCCGTGCTGCACATGACATGAAGCGGCATTTCACACAGCGTTTTTTCTATATAATGCTAGGATAGATTTAAGAATAGAAACATAGACCATGGTAAACGCACAAAAACGTATACATTTCTATGTAAGAAAAAAGCAAAATGTATTTAGCGCTAACCCTGCTTTTTATGGAAACCTCGGATATCCATGCGTTTATTTGATAACAGTTTGCATGCATTTCTATGTAAACGTCACCATTATTCAAAACATAAACGGGGCATACATTTGTATACATTAACATCCGTTATGTACTTATAAAATGTATGTTTTTAAACATTTTTATACATTTTCAATAAAATCACGATGTAAATAAAAAAAAAGGTATGCATTAGACCTTATGCAAATGTATAAATTTACGTTTGTATACGTCTGTCATGGACTTTATTGTGAAAAGGAGACGTATGCAAAGGTATTTGGTTTTTTAGCGGGACACAAAAGCGTGGTACACCATGATTTTGTGTGGGTCAGAAAAACAATATGCAAATGCAAGCTATGTCAAACGGAGTAAAAAGTATGCATTACCATTGTATTCAATGAATACATCAAACTATGCATTTGGAAAATGTTTTGTACTAATCAAACGTATACATTTAATATATCGACAAAACGCTGTGTGAATTCAGCTTTAATCTGGATATTAGTTGGTTGTCATAATAATGTGACTTAGCTGTATATATAATAGTAAGGACCATTCTGATAAAACCTGGGCATCTTCTTTATATAATTATTTTTGTACAGCTGTTTTCAATTATACATTATCTTGTATATAACAGTATAGACCATGCTGGGTTAACCTGGGCATCTTCTGATATGTAATTTAAAGCACATAAAGTCTAGTGCGAATAATCAGCAATACTGTACCTACTAATTAATAAATCGTTAGGCTGCTATTGTTTTTAGTAAAAGTTATATATTGTATTGTATCTGCAAACAGTAATTATATATTTCATAAATCATAGAGGTACAGTACGAAGTCAGCAGATTAACTCCTCCATGGTCACACATGTTACATGTGATTGAGGAATGGATTAAATGAGTGTTCTTGTGTTGGTGTTAGATCCAAGGACGCTGTCATCTCTCTCTCTGAATTCTGCCACCAATAGCTAACATGAATTTAATACCAAACAGAGGGTTCCATCTATCAGAGTTAGAAATTCTCTGTTGACACAGGATGTAAGTTACTCTGTAAATGAAAAAAAAGATTTCCCGGTAGAGCTGGCACACCTTCTTACAGCTCCAATTGAGCCACACTGACTATCCGCCGAACTGCTGGCTGAAAAACAAATCGACTCTGCAAAGTAATTTTCCAAATCAAATAAATCTAGATACAATGGAACTGTATGGGGCTAACAAATAGGTGATACGGCTGGGTTGAAATGGGGACAGCTCAAATAGATGTCCCATTGTAGTGGAGGGGATTTTACCAAATCAATCCAGGTACCGCACACAGGACAGAACAATTTCTAAACTGTGGTATGTGTTGTTTTTGCACAGCAGTATGATTGAAATTCGTTGTTTTTGTGACACCCCTTTCTATTGGCCACAATTTTCCCTAGTAAAGTCTGTGGATTAAGACAGTGAACAAACACAGTGGAAAATTTGTGTGTGTGTGTATATATATATATATATATATATATATATATATATATATATATATATATGTGAGTGTGTGTGTGTATGTGTGTAGATATGTATTGTGAGCTTTAGCGGCTCTGAGATCGTGACTCACGTGTTTTCAGGCAGGGACAGAGACGGATTCCAGGTGTAAAAACACAGGGCCTCTGTATTTTATTAGCAGCAAACAGAAATACAAGTGCAAGGCATGCACAAACATAAGCAAAACAAACGTCTCCCCGTCTTGGCTCTAACTAACATAGACCAACTTACTGACAGCTTGTAAGTTTTCCCTGCTGGTTGTAGTCAGGGGTTGTAACCACCTTAGTCAGCTTACCTGCTGACTTATATACTCCAGGTAAATCCCGGAATGGAACCTGGGAGTGAGCACCCACCCTGCTCTATGCTCACTCCCAATGAAAGGCCCAAAACCCCGGAAATGGCTGGAAGCCATGCTAACCCTATTAACATGTTAAACATATGTCGACAGTCTAAACGTCGACACCTTAAATTTAATTTTGGCCTTTCATTCCCCCAAGGCTCCCCTTACCTTGGGGGGGATTGTTTGGACATCGAAAGGTGCATGCCGGGATGTACACTCCATTGTACACCCTTCCTGCGGTTGCCACCTTACATATTCCCCCCTCTGCTCAGACCCGTGGGGCGGAGCACCTTGTGCCCCGAAACTATGCACTCTAGATAAACGCATCTGCCGTTTGCTTGTTGGGACCAAAGGCGGGGTTCCACACAGAACTTAAATTCCTGTAAGGCCAGGAACCACTGGGTTACCCTCGCGTTCTTCCCTTTGTTTTGGGCCATCCATTTCAATGGGGAGTGATCAGTGATCACCCTAAATTGCCTCCCCACTAGATATTACCTCAGCGACTCGATTGCCCATTTCAGAGCCAGACACTCCCTCTCTACAATCGAGTTTGTTCTTTCTGCTCTGACAGCTTCCGGCTGAGGTATCCGACGGGGTACTCTTCCCCATTAACCCTTTGGGACAGGACTGCACCTAAATCCACCTCTGAGGCATCCATCTGTACTATGAATTCCCTTCTAAAATCAGGGGTAACCAGTAGAGGTCTCTTACAGAGCACCTCCTTGAGTTTCAGAAAGGCTAGTTCAGCCTCCGGGGACCACTATACTATGGTGGATTTTGCTCCCTTGGTGAGGTCTGTGAGAGGGGCAGCTATTGTGGCAAAGCCTGGTACAAACCTCATGTAGTAGCCTGCCATGCCAAGGAAGGCTCTAACCTGTTTCTTGGACACAGGTTGAGGTCAATTCTGAATGGCTTCGAGCTTGTCTACCTGGGGTTTTATGACCCCTCGCCGATGTTGTAAACCGGGAAGGGGGGTACGAGCCTCCTTCTAGCCCTATCGCCATTTCTGTGGGTTGGCCGTTAGCCCCGCGGCCCATATCGCATCTAGAACCGCTTGCACCTTCACCAGATGGGAATCCCAATCGGCACTATAGATCACCACATCATCCAGGTATGCGGCGGCGTATTTTTTGTGCGGCTGCAGGATGATGTCCATTAGCCTCTGAAAGGTCGCAGGGGCCCCATGTAAACCAAAGGGAAGGACCACGTACTGGAAGTGTCCCTCTCGGGTGGAAAATGCCGTTTTCTCCTTGGCCTGATCTGTGAGGGGAACCTGCCAATACCCTTTGGTGAGGTCTAAGGTGGTCATATACCTCGCTGGTCCCAACCTCTCGATCGACCCATGGCATGGGGTAGGCATCGAATTTGGAGATTTCATTCAATTTTGTGAAATCATTACAAAACCGCAAGCTACCATCTGGCTTAGGAATAATCACGATGGGGCTCGACCACCCACTTTTGGGACTTCTCTATTACCCTCTTTTTAACCAGTGCAGGATGACCCTTGGGGTTTCCCTAACCTTCCCGAAATTGAGTCTGGATTACGCCTAGTAGGAAGTATTTTTATTTAGGGCCCACCTTTCTGGGACCCCCTTGGTTTTGGGGGGTGAGTTAAAATAAAATTTTGATCAAATACTGAAAATAAGGCCCCAAGGTTTTTCATAAACCTTGGGGTTTTATTTAGTTTTTGTCCACTGATATTTGTTAGTATATGTTTGCCTTTTTGTGTGCACCTAGGCTTACTTTTTTTTCAAAATATTTTAGGTGCACCTTCAAATGTTTGTAGTTCATTTGAGATTGGTAATCCATTGGCTTGCTGCAACAGCTGCCTTTTTTAAACCCAGTGCGGGATGACCCAGTTGGGGGTTCCTACCTTTTCCCTAAAATTGCAGCTGGTTGACCCAGTGAGGAAGTATATTTATTTTGTGGGACTAAGTTCGGGGACCCCCTTGACGTTTTGGGGGAGTGAGCTTAATACAATCTTTGATTCAAATCTGAAAACTAAGAGTCCCAGTTTTTCATAAACCTTGGGTTTTATTTATTTTATTCCATGTATTTGTTAGTATATGCTTTTTCCTTTTTATGGCCCCTATCTACGTTTTTCAGAATTTTTTTAGATTCACAGTTCATATGTTTGTAGTTCTTTGAGTTTGGGAAAATCTCATTGGCTTGCTGCAAAGCTGCCTTTTTAACAGTGCAGGATGCCCCAGTTGGTGGTTCCCCCTTTCCCTAAAATTGCAGTCTGGATTGAGCCTAGTGAGGAAGTATATTTGTGTAGGGATCACCTTTTTGGGCCCCCTTGACGTTTGGGAGGGAGCTTAAACAACTTTGACCCAAATACTGTAAACAAAGGGAGTCCCATTTTCATATCCCTTTGAGGTTTTTTTAGTCTTTAGTGTCCCACTGAATTTGTTAGATATTTTGCATTCCTTTTTAGTGTGCCCCTATGCTTCGTTTTTCAGAATATATTTTAGATGTGCAAGCTTCAATTTTTTGTATTATTTAATTTGGTATTCATGGCTTGCACAAGCTCCCTCTTTTTAACCGTGCAGGATTCCCATTGGGGTTCCTACCATTCCTGAAATTTGCAGTCTGGATTGCGCCTAGTGGGGAAGTTTTTTTGTGTAGGGACTCCCTGTTCTGGACCCCTTTTAAACGTTTTGGGAGGTGAGCTTAATCCCAATTTTTGACAAATACTGAAAACTAAAGCCCCCGGTTTTTTTCATATACCTTGGGGTTTTTTATTTAGTCTTTAGTGTGCCACTGATATTTTTAGAATATTCTATTACCTTAGGGCTAGCATTTTCCTCCCTCTTCTGATATGGCTTGCCTCTGGTTTCCCGGTCCCCGTAGGGTCTAAACCCTCCCTTTTTGGCCAGGCTCAGTGAACAATTCCCTGTTGGATGACATTTGTCCGGCCAGGCAGTTAGAGAAGACCCCTCGGTTCCTCTGTAGGAACTCCCTGACCTCCTGTCTCTGGACCTCTGACAAGGACCTCTGACAAGGGAATTCCCTGACTCCCGTTGCAGCCACTAGGCTTTCTTGGTCCTTCCTGGGTTTGATGAGGTTAATATGGTAGATCTGGTAGGGTTTTCTTTTCCCTGGCTGGAAAACCTTGTAATTCACCTCACTCCCCCTTCAAAGATCTCATAGGGGCCTTGCCACTTGGTAGAAACTTGTTTTCTACTTTGGTACAAGTACGAGCCCCTGCCCCTGGGCTAAAAAAAGACCTGACTCTTGCGGTCCTTTGTAAACCGGGCCCCTGGGCTTTCCTGAGCCGTAGCATGTTTTCACTTACAAGGGCAAAAAACTGCCGGGGACCCTGCCTGCAGTCGGCTATTGCTCTATGGAAATTCTGTAAGGGGTTTTCCCTCTTGCTCCCAGGTTTTCTTGGTTGCCCAGGAGCCCTCGGGATGTCTCCCATATAGCAGCTGAATGGAGAGAACCTTGGGATCCCGTGGGATTTCCCCAGATGGCGAACTACATAGGGCAACGGTGGCCCCAATCCTACCATCCTTGTCCCCACCTTTTTTTACATCCCCTTTAAGGTTTTTTTTAAAGGCCGCCCAGCCCCATCAGTCTGGGGATGGTACCGGGGGTTGCAAAGGTGGGAAATTTTTAGCAGGTGGCTAGCTCTTTGGTACCTTGGACAAAAACGGGGTGCCTGATGGGTCAGGATCCCCTTTGGGGCTCCCAGAAAGGGTTGAATAGTGGAAAGCTCCCTAGTATCCCTTTAGAGGGGTATTTCTGAGGGCTTAGCCTGGGGGTTGGGGGGGTGGCATAACCCGTACAACTAAAATTTTTGGTTGCCCCTAGCCGTTTTTTGGGAGGGGGACCCGACCAGATCTATCCCAAAACCGTCAAATGGTCCTCTAAAATTGGGAAGAGGAAAAGGATTTGGGAAAAAATGGGGTTTTAGGGGGTGACCTGCACTCCGGGCAGGACTGACAGAATTTTTCCACTCCCTTGTAGAGCGGGCCCAGTGAATTTCCCGCTCCACTGCTCCTAGTTTTCTCCCCCCCAAGTGTCCCCCCAAAAAGGGAATGTGCCGTTCTAAGACCATCGGCATGTGCCCCGGGGTCCCACAACTGCTCCACAACCTTGTTGGGCCCTTTTTCATCCGGTACAAAAAATTTTCCCGTGGGCCCGAAGGAGGGTAGACCAACTTCTTCTTGTTCCCTGTGGTCTCCCGTCAATGCCCTTTTAGCTTTCAAGGGCGTTACCCAGGTTGGGGGTCCCTACTTGCTCTGTGCCAAAATTCCCTTCGAGTGGCAAGGAGGGAGTTCTAATCAGAGGGGTTCCTTTGGGGCCCCTCCAGCCAGGGGACCGAAAGGGGGAAAAGGAAGGGTTCATTTTTATCAATTTTTTGACACATGTTTTTTCGCAGGTTACATCAAATCATTTTCCAGTTTTATTTCCCCCAAAGATCCCCCAAAACAGGGAAAGTCACAGCCAAAAAACTGCGCTGTGAGGTTTTAAATGGTCCAACGGCCCCTATGTTGGGTGACCCCAAGGAAAAGTTTTTCAATTGCCAGTATGGCAGTGGGGTAGTCCCGGGTGCCCCCAGGGATACAAACTACCCTTTTACCGGGTTTTGAGAGTAGTTGGTTGGGGTCACCATCGGGTTTACAAAAGGGTCCAAAAGCTCCCGAGCCCCAGGAGGGCCGCATCAAATGTCCGTTAATGGTAACGGGCACTCCGTCGGTCCTTCCGCAGAAACCCCAGTGAATACGATGGGGGAAAAACCAGGAGGTACACCTCTCCAAAACCCCATTCCATGGGTTCCTCAAAAAACCCCGGGCAAGTGCCGCCACATGCCCCAAAAGCCCTTGGACCGCCACAGACTATGGGTCCGGGCCTTAGAAAAGGGTCCCTTTTGGGGGGGTGGGGGGCCCTCTCCCCCCCTTCCCGTAAAACCGTGCCCCCCCTTTTGGGCCCAGGAGCAGTCTTATGCGGTGGGGTTGCGGTTCCGGGTATGTGGGGCTTGCAGGAAACTCCTCTGTAGCGTTTTTCCGTTCCCGGGACCAGTTTCCACGCTTTTGGAGTTCTGTACCCCACGCACCTTTTGGGCTCGTTTGGGAAGGGCCCGCAAAAAAACGGTCAACAGCCACTCGTTTCACCACCTGGGCAGGTGTGGTCTCCGGCTGTAGCCATTGTTGGTAATTGGAAAGGTTTGTTCATCTTGACCTGGCGGGTTGGGTAGATCCAACTCCCGTTTGGTGTAGTCCTTGGATCTTGGACACGCAGGCGAGTAGGCCTTTTTTTGGTTTGCCCGTCAGGAGGGGGCCAGGCATCCCTCCATGGTGTGCTCTCTTACGCTTTCCGGGTTTAAAGGTTTCCCCCCCGGTAAGCCTCGATGTTCATCGGGAATCTTGCGCAGGGAAAATTTGCACCCCCTGGCGGGCTGTGAAAAGAGCCCTTGAGGTATTTCTGGGCCTCGCAGCCCAAGGCCTGTAGCTGTTGCTGCAGGTCTGGTTTACCTGCTGTTGCTCTTTCAAGTGCTTTGGTGGGTTTGATTAGCAGGCGATTTTTCCGCTTGTGCCCCCGGTGGTTCCTCGTGCGGTTTTGTGGCTGGCCGCCATCAGCTGGGGGGGTTAGCGTGGCTTGAATTAGCTGCTTCACCAACTCGTCCATTTTTAATGACTCCCCTGACTGTGTGGGGCGCTTTCACCTAGGACATATGTTTTCTTCCGTTTTTCCTCTGTTCAGAAAAGTTTCTGCCTCTATTTTGCCCATTGCATCCTCCCCCTGTGGAGCTTTTGGGCTCTGGGGTCGTTACCCAACTTTTTCAGGCAGGGACAAGACGGATTCCGGTTTTTTTAAAAATAAGGGCTCTGTATTTTATTGCAGCAAAAGAAATACAGTGCAAGGATGCCAAAAAATAAACAAAAAAAAAAGCCTGCCCGTTTGGGCTCTAACTAACAGAGACCAATTATGACAGTTGTAAGTTTTCCTGCGGTTTTCCCAGCATTTTTCCCCCAAGGGCTTAAAGGGAGTCAGGGGTTGTAACCACCTTAGTCAGCTTAAAATGTGACTTATATACCCAGGTAATCCCCCGGAGTGGAACCATGGGGAGTGACACCCACCCCCCTCTATCCACTCCCAATGAAAGGCGACCGGAAATTGGGTGGAAGCCTGTAACTATTCACATGTTAAACTATGTCGACAGTCTAAACGTCGAACCCCCTTGAATTTTTTTTGGGCCCTTTTATTCCCCCAATGGGGATGTGTTTGGACTCGAAAGGTGCATTTCCCGGGTGTACCCTCCATTGTACACCCCTTCCCGCTGTTGCCACCTTACCCTATTCCCCCTCTGCTCAGACCCCTGGGGCAGAGAACCTTGTGCCCCCCAAAACTATGCACCCGATAACGATCTGGTTTTTTTTGTTGGGACCAGGGCGGTTTTCCACACAGAACTTAAAGTCCTGTAGGGCCAGGAACCAGGGTTACCCTCGCGTTTTTCCCTTTGTTTTGGGAAACCATTTAAATGGGGAGTGATCAGTGATCACCCTAAAAGCCCCCCATTTGTATTCCCTGTTTTGTATGTGTGTATATATTTTTTTTTATATTATATTTATATATAAATATTTTAAAATTTATATTATTTTTTATAATATATTTTTTTTTTTTAAATATATATGTGTGTGTTGTTGTGTGTGTATTATTTTGGTGTGTATGTGTGTGTGTATTTTTTAAATATATATATATATATATTTAATTTTATATATTTTTTTTTAATGTACTTAATTCCCCTCCCTTTCTTTTGTCCCCCCTGAATTTCTTGGCATTGCACCTGTGCCAGTCATAATGAAACACATCTCAGAAGATGTGTTCTATGTTAAATTTAGTTTCAGTGGCACAAGCTTTGAGAAATGTGTCCTCTTTCTTTGTGTACAAAGTTAGACAAGCACCCTATAAATCACCCAGCATGGCAGAAATAATGAGCTGCAAGACCTACAGAGTCACTGAAAGATATCACACCCCAAAACATTAGTGCGTAGTAACATGCAGTGAAGAGCCGTCATGTGCATCAGATAGTTTGGCTGAAGCTGGCCATAGAGGCTATCATCACCATTATAACTGTGTTCTTGGCTATTCCTCTGTTACTCCTTCTAGAGATGTATTACAGTATCAGTCCAATGGGTGTTATCATTCCTGTTCTAAATGGAGGGGGGCTACACACACTTGTTCTGACAGCAATGATTTTTACAAAGTGGGTATGCAGAGCCCCTCCCAAAATGGTGACCCAATTGACTTATTCAGTAATACATTAATAGAAGAACAGCACAACAGAGTGTTATAAGAGAAGATGTTCCAAATTCTTATTCCACAGGGAACACAGGTAATTACTAGATCAGAAATATCAGGAAAGGCCTCAGGTCCTCTTTTATGAGCCCTTCACTGCAAGCATGCCCAGAGGGAAGGGTGACTTATAATAAAGATGACAATACTACTCCCTGGTGCAGGTTGTCTACATCTGGTTAAAGGGGTGTTCTGGGCTCTAATGCTTGTTTGTCCATCAGGGTATGAGTAAAAATAGACTCATACTTACCTGACGGACGAACAAACAAGCGTTGTTAGGGCCCAGAACACCCCTTTAAAGAAGTTTTCTCATAGCTTTTAGCTTATAGGGAAGGTAAATGAAAACTATTACCAAATGCATTCCTGTTCTGATTTTGCTTTGTTCAGGAGGTAAAGAAAAGTTTATGTAGTGCTAGTGTTCTCAGGTTTCTCTTTTAGCCACCCCCCCTGTCTTTCTCTTATCTATTTTTCCCACAAGTACATTCAAACCCAGGGTAAGTCATTCCCTATTAGTTTTAAAACTCTAGCACAGGTGCTTGTTTACTTGAGTAAATGACAAATTTTAACCCTTAGAACTCTGTAGCTTTGTGCACTACAGATTATGCACTCAATAATTTTAAAAAAGAAAAAGCTGGGAAAAAGGAGAGGAATTCCCAATCACTGCTATAGAGGCACCCACAGCCTCACCAGGAAGTATGAGTTTCAAGCTGGCGGTTACTCAGTGAAACACCATGGTGAGACAATACCTTTAAGACAAAAAGACTTGATGCTCCTCCCATCTGTTTTCCATGATTTTAGGGTTTATTTCCAAATCCTTTTTATATTTCAAAAGACAAAAAAAATAGAGCGTCGAAAATCATTACCTGGGCAGCTTCCAGCCTGCAAGGAGCAACAAGGAGTGACACAGGTGTACAGCCACTCTGTGTCACAGGTCAATAGGTGCCTCCTGCAGCACCAATCAGTTAAGGGGGCAGTTTCCAGGCACTCCATTTAAACCTCCTTGCATCTGTTTACTTTGCCTATGATAGTTTCTGTCTTGCCCGTACTGTCCCGGCATTTGTTACTTCAACTATTATGTGTATCTGACCTCTGCTTGTGCTCATGACCTCGGCTAGTTTCCTGACTTTGTACTTTCGCTCCTGATAGTGTTTCTGACCTCGGCATGTTTACTGGTTTTCCTATTTGTTTCCTGCTTTGTGGCCTTTTACCGTTCTGTCACTGACTAGACTGACTGACGTTTCTTACCACCTGATGGCCACATCATAGTAGCATAGGGACCAATGCCCAATTTAGGGTGGCACGTCAAGTAGGCAGAGACTGGGGGCTAGGTTCTAGTTAGGGCTCACTGTACCTCTCTTGATGTGACAAGAGTAGCGCCAGGATATCTTGGTGTGGTAGGTGGGCTACACAACAATCAATTTGTGCACTCAAAATGGCCATTTATATAACTGTACATAAGCTAGCACTAATTTAATTGAATGGTTTCATGAATTTATTGGTTGTATGGGTTTTATTGTGAGCTATATTTTTTCTGTATTTTTAATTATTTTTGGCTTTTTGGAAATCTGTATTCCTGGTGCTGGTGTCTATGTCAGTTGTAACAATAGACATGCTTTCTGATTTCTTTGTCTTCTTTTTCAATACCCTCTTTAACAATGTGGAGAAGACCCAAATTCTTACCACCTGTTATATAAGGGGCAAACCAACCTGGGCTGAGCCCTCTCCAATGACCTTCTGGTAGCTACTGGGTCTATGTATAAGGTGCGTAAGCCCTCTTCCTTCCACAATATCTAAAGCTAGTAGATGTGCAGTGTATAAATTATACATAGTAGCCATGGGGTGGCATAAAGAAAGTAAAAGTGCCTAAGGCCAAGTTCACATCTGCATTGAAGGTTCCATTAGGAGCCTTTGTTGCAGAGCTGGAACCATATCCATTTCAGGTTGGACACTAATAGCCCCAAAAGACCTCATTGGCTACAATGTGGTCCATCAGGACTTTGTCATAGTGCAAAATACTGTGCTATTATTGTCAGAATTTGTTACAAACCCCAAAACCAAGCAAATTGTAGCCAGAGTACAAGGCTAACATGAAGAGAAAGTCTACCAATAGCACATAGGACTTGCTCTGACCCCTTTTTATACACGCAGTAGCTACATGCAAGGAAATGATGGGCACCTAGACCTAAAGCTGAGCACTCTAAAATTACAAGACCTGTAGAACACAGTACATTGCTTCCCAACCTGTGACTTCACACAGGTTGACAAACTAACTCCCATGATGCCCAGACAGCCTCAGGTATGCTAGTAGTCAGAGGTTTGCAACAGGTCGGGGACCACTGCAATAATGGTAGATGATGGAAGAGAAATAAACATGACTTCTCTAAAGGCCAATATGGCCCATGCCGGATATTAAACTGATCTTTGTTATTGTCCAGTTACCTGTATACTCTGTCACAAGTGATTGATATTCCCAGTTACATATTATCTGTTTGGTTGTCTTGATGTGTGCTCTCTATGTGCTAATATTTGTGCTCTCACACATACCATAAGCATACAAGATGGTACAAAGAAAAGGTTCCCAGTCCTAAACAAAGCAATATATCGTATCCCAGGCTTCACTCAAACACTGCAAAAATATGTTATCACATAGGGTTAGACTGGAACTTTCAGCCTCACAAGGGACATTTCATATAGCGACATAGTCTGTGAAGATATTTCAGGATCCTATGATTTAAATGCTGATAATGTTATTTATTACCCAGAATAACCTGTTTTTCCACCTTCTTTACTTATTGGGTTTGGTAACTAGCTTCTAATCATGGTGCAATGTGTCCTGCTCTACAGTAAGGTCACTGCAGGGTGATGTCTAGGTGGAATGTCGGGAGCAGCCTCAAATGACATGATCTATTTCCTAATACTAATGTCACCTTGACTCAACACATGGTTGATCAGATTTCTCAGAATCACTCCTTTTTAAATATTGGCATCATGTCGATGTGCAGTGATGTGTCCAGGAAAAGCAAATATAATTCTGGAAGCTTCATATACATTGTGAATCCTTTCTGATAATCTTAATATGTTTTTACATATAGGATGTGAATAAAGGGGTTGAACAGCTATATTACTTTCTTCAAACATAGTAACACCAGTCCATAGGTTGCCTCTGGTATTGCAGCTCATCCTCATTTATGTCAATGGTGCTAAGCTGCCATAACAGACACCACCATGGACAGGTGTGATGTTGTTTTTGGGTAGCCATTTCTCTAACAACAGTCCATCGAGGACGTAATAAAAACATTGTTTACTGTAACATCCATAAAAAATTGCCAATACCAAAGGTCTCAGACACTAACACTTACACATTTTAATTGTGACACTTGTTCTTAGTCATAGTGCCTCAATCAGAGATCTGCACCACCTTACTGATGTTGATGGTTGGGGAGCAAGCTTTTCCTATGTGTCTGAGTCCCTTGGTGTCTTTTATATGGATTTTATAATAAAAGAGTGATTTTATCATAGCAAGTCCTGGATTCCTGGATTTCTTTGGATTGCTGTTTAAGTTTTGCACATTGCTTCGGGGTGAGATTCAAGCAACCTTAAGGACACTGATGATTTGTGAGCTGGCTTTTCCTATGTGTTTTAGTGTTGTGGATTTCCTGTAGATTTCATTATATCAAGTCCTGAATTACTGTATCTCTTTGGATTGTTGTTTGACTTTTGCACACTGCCTCTGGGTGAGATCTACGCAACCTTATGGGCGTTGAATCTCAGTTAGCTGGCTTTACCTAAAACATTTTTTTTTCAATCCTGGATAATGCATTTGAGAATCATAAAGCTAGGTCTACACAGCCGAGGTTTTCTGTTGGATTTTCGTCAGATTCAGTACTTTGTATCTGCTGATATTCCAACGGTACCCTGTGCTACATAGGCGGCAATAAAAAATCTGTGATGTATTTTACTCAGCACAGATTTTGTACAGTCCGTTTTAAAATCCAGCGGAATATGCAACATGTTGCATATTCCGCAGCATTCTGCCAGATTGCCTTCGGATTTTCATACACTCAATGTACTGGGCCGAGGGCAAATCTGAACACCGACCACGGCTTTTGCCCAAAACCACGCCAAAAACAGAGGTCCTGCCGCGGTACAGCCAATGTCAAAATGCTGTCGGATTTTGGACAGAATTTTGACATTTGCTTGTAGGCCTAGCCTAAAGATCTAAAACACATATGCCTCATTTTCTTCATATGTAACACTAAAAATGTAAGATATTACAATAGATACTATTGCAACTAAACACTAGAAGGGTGCGTCCACACGGCAATGACAAATTGCTGGTTGGATTATCTGACTGGTATTTTGTCAGATTTTTTGCACAAAAGGGAGTATGGCTTTTATCCACGGTTTGCGGATTCAGCTGTCCCCCTTCACATTGAACTGTTCATGTTCTGCCTGAAAACAGGGCGGAAGAATGAACATGTTCTAAGTTTTCGTTTAAAAAAACGTCCGGCAGAAAATCTTTGCAGTGAGAACTACCGCACGGATTTTCTGTTTAAGTCTATGTAAAAAGTTGACAGTCGGATTACAGACATTTTCAAATCTGAAAACCATTGGTAAATCCAGCCGAACACCAGTGCCGTGGGGACAGGACCGAACTGCAGATGAGCAAATTTTTTGCCAGTTAAGTACCATTTCCAAAATGCAGAAATACCTGAAAACTAGTGGACTCGCTGTAATGTGCTTGCTATAGTGCTTCTTAAAAAAAAAATTTCTGGTTTGGATTTTATTTTCTGCAATGTACTCTCTGCAGATGACAAATCCCAGAATCCTCTGGGATTCATATCTCATTCCCTGTTTCCCTTCTTCATAAACTCATTGGACCATGAAAATAACCTGTGTACTCTGGGGTAGAGTGAGTGTCCCCTGGGCAATGAGATGTCATGGTGTGAGCGCAATGATGTCACATTCTGTAAGATTCATCACCAGTCACCGTTGAGTATCATATACCGATTCTATATAGTAATCAATTTTACTGACAGCTTCAGGTCGGAGTCCACCACTGAGAGCTATTGTCTTTGTCAGAAGTAATATGGGGGCAGTCAGCCTATCTTGCTGGCAAACCCTTATTACTAAGCAAAGTGCTAAGACAAATATGTTCCAACATTCAACTGTACTACATGCACTTGGTTGTTGTCACTCTCCATTATTCACATAGCTATTAAATAGAGCAATGTTTTTCAAGGTAAAATTGAAGACATAGAAAAGACTGAATGCAGCCTCTTGCTAGAAGGCATCATGATCCAGACAAATTACAAGTTAACAGGTTGAGGGTCATTTTTAGAAACGGCAAACTGGGCAATTAGCCAGGGCTCCTGTTTGCTAGGTGAAAATTAGCAAACAGACCACAAGCAAACTAAAGCAACTCCGTTTTTTTAATACTGTACAATTGTATATGGGCATAGCTGAGAGTCTTGGAAAGGGAAGGGGAGATTTAATTCAGTAGCATTAGGGCCTGTCCCCATAGATTATCTAATCGGTATTTGCACTGTTCTGCGGGACGGCTTTTCTCCCCTGTTTACAGAGAAAAGCCCTTCCCCCTTCGCATAGACTTGTTCATATTCCGCCCGAAAACTGGGCGGAAGAATGAACATGTTCTATGTTTTCCGGACCGCCGGCAGTCTAAAAAACTGCCTGGCAGAAAACTCGTGCAGCGGGAACCACTGCACAGATTTTCCATTAAGGTCCATACTAAAGTTTGATAGACGGTTTACAGATGGTTTTCAAAACCGTCTGTAAAACTGTCCCAAAATCCTTGCCGTGGAGACAAGGCCTTAAGGTCTAGATGTGGAGATAGGAACACTATAAAGGTTTCTAAAAGTTCTGTCTACCCCCTCTCCAACCTGTGCTGCTTTTTTCTGGCTGTTGTAGCAGGATATAGGAGGCCGTTTTGTACTGACAGTTTGGGCTCTGCAGGAAAGTGTAAGTACAGTATATGTTTTGTGTACAAGATGGCAGTACTATTTTTGTATACAATATAGAAATACTATTAATGTGTATTATATATGTGAGGAAAAATTCACTCAATTTTGTATCTAGTCAGATCTCACCGATGGCCCCCCAGCCCCCAGAAAGCTCAATTTACACCCTTAATCAGCACAGCCAAGACCCATTGTAAATGCTCTTCTATAGGAAGTTGGCACAGCAGGAGGTGTGGACACCTCAAAAGAAGCCTCATCTCCATTAATTAGCCCCAAGACACAAGCTTCAAAGACTTCAATGAAAACGACCCAGCCGCCACGTCTCCGAGATTTCATATAGATTTATAGGTGATCCGTTCATAACTGGTCCATGGCGAGTTCATATCTTAAAATATGGAACTCCCCGCACACATAGCCACCACTCCCATGCTTGCATGAGGCAGGGGGACCGAGAAATCCAGAACTGGATGTAGGGAGTCCATAGGATAGGGGTGTCTGATACCCGGGCGTAGGTCCAGCCGGTTCTGATGGTGCTACCGGCTCGGTTCTGTGCCAATGCCCTGCCGCGTTATGGTCAATTTTTGTGTTTCTGTCAGAAACTGCATGACCAGAATGGGAGGAGTTCATAGAACATTCCAGGGGTGTGTGGGGGCGTGTAGGGGGCTGCCACGGGGGCTTTCCCCTTACAGATATAAGCAGGGACCCGGTTGTGCTCAACCGTTGATCCATGGAGGGGAGTACCTAAGAGCATTTCCAGGAGCATCCACACGCAGAAGCCAGGCCACATAAGCCCCCCATGTTGGCCGAGCACCAAAGGTAACTGGACACATTTTACTGCCTTTGTCTGTAACCATACTGTATATTATTATCCTTTTGTATATATTTGTCTAGTGTGCCCTCCAAGTCTAATTAAATCTATAAACTTTAATCTGAGTTAGTCTGTCTTGATCATCGGCCTCACACGCCTAGCACTCGGTCTATAGTATATAGCTACCCAAGGCTGGTTTCGGCCTTGTTATAAGTCGCTAACGGACCGGTCTCATAACTAAACAAGAAACTGGTGGCAGCCGTTCAGGATTCTGGACGAGGAGAGTGTTCTCTCATGCTCCCTGGTTCTCCCTGTGCCCGTGTGGACAGGGGTTAACAGTGGAACAGTATCTTGTTGACCTTGTGCACCCCTAGGGGTCAGCACAACGTCACGATACACCCCAAGTCAGGCCGTCGACCCTCGAGTGGGCCAGCGTGGCGGGCTTTTTCCTGACAATATAGCAGTACTATTAATGTGTATGGTATAGTGGTATAATATGATAGTACTATATAGCAATACTATTTATGTGTACAGTGCATTTAATGGGAGGGGTAAATTCAGGTAAACTGAATCCTGCTTTTGCCGTGAGGTGCTCTTCAGCTTTCACACATCTATCTATAGCAAACCAATAATTGCAAGATCGCATACCCACAGAGTGTCCTGTTAGTCACGTTTCTCCTATGCCAACCAAATAGCCTCAATACGATATGGAATCCCTGGGCACAACAGTATTAACAGTAAAACTTTTAAATACTTATTAGTAATGCGGTACAAAAAATAGACATAAAAATTTGGGCTGTGTAACCTGCAGTATGCTCAGTCCGTTTTCATGCACTTTGTGCATTCATTTAAATGTAGTCCATTGAATTTCTCATGCAAATTTCATAGAATGGACAGAGGAGCCCTCAGCACACCTGTGCTGCTACTGTAATGTTTCAAGGGTGGATCCCTCTTTCTCAAGCATGGAAACGGACTGTGCGTAATGCAGGTTATATGGCTCAATTTTTTATGCCTATTTTTTGTATCCCATTACTAAAAAGTATATAAAGTTTTTCACATACGATAATAACGTTGTGCCCTGTGATTCTATGTCATATTGAGGTCCTCTTCAGCTTTACAATTAGACTGGGTCCTGATATCATTTAGCAACAAAGCACTGTGTGTGGCATAGGCAAAGAGGACATGGCTTGGGAGTGAGCAGTAGTAAGTAAGGTCTGAAATGATTTTGGGGTCCTGTTTGGATGTCTGGAATTATTAAGAGATTTGATCCAGGGTTTGAATTTATTTTGCCATGTGATCTGGGGTCTGAATTAATTTGGAGGTCTGATCAGGGATCTGAATTTTTGTTAGGATCTGATCTGGGATCTAAATTTATTTTAGGTTGTGGTCTGGAATATATCTGGAATAGCATCTATATTAACTTTGGGATCTGGAATTTTGTGAAAATCATGGTGAAAAATGGGCACAATAGAATAGAAAAGGGGTTTTCCGTTTCCCCTCCACAATACAGCATATGATGTAGAAGTCACAACTTTTTTATGGGTGTATTCAAATAGTTTTTGACAGGAAAAACTTGCCCTGTGTCCATATTAAATTAGAGACTTATGGAGATACAGCAAAGCTGAATAGAGTAATATAGGAGCCATGTGACAGCTTTGTACAATTTGAAGTTGTACAGAGTCAATATATGTTCATGTGTATGAGCCATTACTAATGTGAACTGTGTGCGCCCAGTGAACTGTTTTACTCAGGGGAATCTAGTGCTGTTAAGACAGCCCTGATCTATTTGTCAATTTATTAAGGCGTTTCTAGGAGAAATTGCTTCAGAACTGTATTACATGGTGTCATTGCAAAACTTTAGGTGGACTTTCAAAGTCCAATTTTCAATTACCTGTCTAGGTCTCCCAAGGGTGTAACCCCCAGGATGCTCTTTTTATTAACAAAGACCTGGGGTACACTCTCACACACTAAAACCAATAAAATATCAGAAATGTTAATTAGCTGAAATATAGACACAAAACACTGGCCAATCAGATTCATATTTGGCAAAACCTACTTATTTTGTAAAGGAATATTTTTATAGAGAGCACATTTCATGAGTCTTAGCTAAGTTCTTAAAAAAATCAACTTATCTAATTGCTTGCAGTTGCAGCAACGTCTAAGGGCTTGTTGACACAGAGTTTTCACTTTGTGTTACAAGCGATTTTTAGATCCGTCTCTGGGACCAACAGGATGGACCCAGAGACGGATCTAAACAATTAGCAGTGAGTTTATCACTGCGGTCTATGAGGAAGATGCAGAGGCGTTCACATGAGAGATCGCCGCTGCGTGTTCCCCTCCTGCCTGTCGGCTCCTTCTTTGAAAGAATTGCATGTCATTTCTTTCAAAGATGGACCCAAGCTGCACTATGGAAACACGCAGCAGCGATCTCTCATGTGAACGCCGCTGCGTCTTCCTCATAGACCACAATGATAAACTCACTGCTAATTGTTTTGATCCGTCTCTGGGTCCGTCCTGTTGGTCCCCGAGACGGATCTAAAAAGTGAATGTAACACGGAGTGAAAACTCCGTGTGAACAAGCCCTAACAATGAAATCGTTAAGATTAAGGAATCAAATCCAGACAGCCTTACGATTCATTCCATCACACTTTAACAAAAATATATCTTCTTTATATCAAAGATCTTTTAAAACAAATACAAAAAAAATAAAAGATGGATGTTACTATTGAATACAAAATGGTTGTATGTTGAGCAAAGTTATGTTTAAATAATGGCACCTTAGCAAATTTCTTCCAAAATGGTATAAACTGAAGCTTATATGTAAGAAGAGCTGACAGGTCATCTTTATGAGAATATAATTTGGATGCTTCATATTATTGGGCACTATATGCTAGCATTATGTGGGATGAAATAGGGAGCATTGTTTTGACACTATATAGCAGTGTCGGACTGGGGTGCCAAGGGCCTACCAGTGGAATTGTATTCTGGTGGCCCACCTTTGAAGTTGATTATGGGGCCCACCAGTGGAGTTGATTCTGGTAGTCCACCCTACAGCTACTATACATGCTTCTTTTACTTTGCCTCTTGCTTTTGACTCTTTCTTTCTGCCTTTCTGCCTTTCCTAGGGATATACAGTATATGCAGATTAAAAGAAACTTCAGGCCTGCCATGCTTAGGGGCCCACCAAAGGGTTCCCTTTTGGGTAAATCTGAGCGTGATGTATAGTTATATAGCTTGTTATGTTGAAAAAAGACAAAATGTTCATCTAGTTCAGCCTATTGTCCTACAGTGTTGATCCAGAGAAAAGCAAAAACCCCTTGAGCTAGAAGTCAATTGCCCTCATTTTATTGGAAAAAAAATCTGTCCACTATGGCCAATTCCTCTGGCAGTCTCACTGCTCTTACAGTAAAGAATACCCTTCTATGATGATGTAGAAACCTTCTTTCCTGTAAATGTAGAGCTCCCTCGTTCTTGTTACAGTCGTGGGTGCAAATCTCCTGGGAGAGATCTCTATATTGGCCTTTGATATATTTAAACATATTAATTAGGTCCCCCAAAGCTGTCTTTTCTCTAAATAACCCTAATCTTGCTAATCTTTCTGGGTATTGTAGTCCACCCAGTCCTTTTTCTTATTTTTGTTGCCGTCTTTGAACCTGTACAAGCTCAGTAATGTCTTTGTTGTGCACTGGTGCCCAAAACTGTACTCAATATTCCATGTGTGGTCTGAACAGTGACTTGTATAATGGGAGAATGATGTTCTCATCATGCGAATCTACACCCCTTTTAATATACCCCATGATAGTATTTGCCTTGACAGCTGCTGCCTGACAGTGGTTGCTACAATTACTTTTACTGTCCACTAAGATTCCCAAGTCCTTCTTCATGTCAGTTTTATCCAAAGTTTATTTCCATTTAACAAGCAGTCATGGAAAAGATTTTTTCCTTCCCATGTGGACAAGCTTGCATTTATCCATGTTAAACCTCATCTGCCACTTCTATGCCCAGGTCTCCAATTTATTCAGACCCCTTTGTAATAAAACATTATTCTATTGTGTTAATTACTTTACAGAGCTTAGTATCATCTGCAAAGATTGATATTCTACTGTGCAATGCATGTGTTAGGTCATTAATAAATATATTAAAGAGAATTTGGCCCAGTTCTGACCCTTGTGGTACTCCACTAGTAACAGGGATCTAATCCGAGTATGTACCATTAATCACCACCCTTTGTATTCTATCACTGAGCCAGTTATTTACCCATTAGCAAATATTTTCCACCAGTCCAAGCATTCTCATTTTACTTACTAATCTTTTATGTGGCACAGTATCAAATGCTTTAGAAAAATCTAGATATATGACATCCAATGTCTCACCCCGATCCAGGCTAGAACTGACCTCCTCATAGAAGCTGATGAGATTAGTTTGACAGGACCGATCCTTCATAAACCCTTGCTGGAACGGTGTTATACATTCATTTTCAGTGAGATACTCCAGTTTGCCATCTCTTAGAAAATCTTTAAACAATTTACATACAACGGAGGTTAAACTTACCAGCCCATAGTTTTTGAGATCACTTCTTAAACCATTTTTAATATTGATACCACATTTACTATGTGAGCTAAATTTACTATTTACAAATGACAAGTGTGTGAGGGCCCTACTCTGCCTGTTATCCAAGATGACAATTTCTCTAAAGTTTCCCATCCTCCTAGATGAATATAAAATCTTAATGAATGGGAAAAAAATGTTGAGCTTAAGTCTTGCCATTATGTGACTGAATCAACATATTCCAATTTGCAGTTGCTGGTAATTATTGACTTGTCCCCTAAATGGAACATATCAGTCCATGTATTTGTTCCATTAGCTAAACAAATGCTTCTATAATGCTCCTGTGTAAACATGTGGCTGTGTTTTATTTGTGTGTATACATTTAACCTACTTGCCAGTCGGAAAAAAAGTTGCATATGACTCTAACCTCTGCCCTGCTCTCACTGTCATACCTCTGAGGGAGCAGTCACACAGCACAGACTAAATACCGGTCAGATTTTCCAACTGGTATTTTGTCTTTTTTTGACACATAGGGGAACGGCTTTTGTCCATGATTTGCAAATTCAAGCCGTCTCCCGCTCTCACATATTCAAGTTCTGCCCGAAATCTGGGCGGCAGAATGAACATGTTCTAAGTTTTGTAGGACCGTCCGGCAGAAAATCCATGCAGTGTGCACTACTACACAGATTTTCTATTTAAGTCTACGTAAAAGGTTGACAGTTTGATTACAGAAGGTTTTAAAATCCGAAAAACCATCTGTAAATTCCAACTGAAAACCCTGCCGTGGGGACGGGCCCTTATAAATACCAACATAATGACGGTTCTCTCACACCTGACGAAGCAAAATGCATTTAGACCAGTTTAATTGAAAGGAAAGAAGGGAAAATGCCACATCTCTAAGGGTAGGAATATATGAACTTTTAATACTTAAACATTTTTTTTATACTTTAAAACTTTTTTTTACTTTAGCTTTGAGTCCCACTAGGGGGCGCGAATATTTATACAGCCTAATGCATGGCCATGGCCATGACACAGCCGAGAACCATGGCAGCACCCTGCACCAGGGATTTATTACAAGCTTAATAAGTTGCCACATGGATTTTCAGATGTACTTCCACAAAACCAGGCAGCCACTTACAATTCATGTTCATCGGTGTTCACTGGGTGTGAATGGCCGTACAGCTTTGTGGGTACTCACCTGAAAATCCATACGACCATTTATTAAAGGTGTATTCTCATTTCATTGATTGGCTTTAAACATGTAGGCAAAGGTCAATAAAGTCTATTACCCAATATATTGCTTCTCTTCAGAGTTAGGCTGGATCCACACAGCATCGAACAAAAAAACGTCCAAAAGTCGACCGATTTTTTGTCTGATGCACGGCCACGGTTTTTGTCATGTTTTGCGCAAAAACCTTGGTCGGTTCTTGTCTTTTGCCGTCGGTCCATACAATTCATTACATGGGAAACTGATGGCCAAATTCAAAGGTGTTGTATAATCCGCCGGCAACAGAAAATGAGCAGAGAAAAAAATGACCTGTGTAGACTACAGGTTGTTTTTTTGCTATTAAAGTCTATAGGCTGGCTGAATGGGTGTATTTTCAGCGGATATAGAATCCTAAAACCTCCGAAAATATGAAAATGTTTCTATACTGTGTAGACATAGCCTTAGGAGTAAATCTTATCTCCTACTTTTGCAGAAAAGCCTTCCTAGTTACCGGCCATCCCTCCCTGCTGTCTTTCTCATCTCTTACAGGCCGAAGCAGTAGTCCGAATAATAACTCACTCCCTGATTATCTTGAAAAACCATGCTCATTAACATTACTTGCTCACAAGCTTTAACCCTTTAGAGTTCTGTAGCCTTATGCACTACAGTTTACAAACTTCCATAAGTCATCTCACAATAAGAGGATCAGCTAGGAATAGCAGAGCTGATATGCCAATCACTGCTATAAAGCAACCCACAGCCTGATCAGGAAGTGTAAGTCTGAAGTTGGCTGTGGCTCTGTTAAACAGCATGGTGAGACATTAAAGGGGTTTTGCCAAGAAGTAAGTTCCTTACCTATCAGTCTGATACTCCCCTCTAGAGACTTGAAAAAAGGGGCGTTGTGTTTCTGTGTTTAAAAAAAACAAGTACCTCCTCTGTGATGTCATCACTGCACTTCTCATGCACGTTCCTGATACTCAGTCTCTGTAGTTGAGCAAACATTGTTTGGCTAATCCACAGAGGAGAACTGTATTGTGCACAAGCTATATGCGTTTTATTTCTCCCTCTTATTTGCTCAGGAGAGAAGATAAGCTCAGCAGGCAGCCTTCTTTCATTCTTTCATGAATGGCTGCAGGAGGAGAGGGAGGGGGGCTGATTAGAGAGCCAGAAAGCGTCTACATGTTTACTCAGATACTTAAATTACAACCAGTGGATTCTCTATACAAAAAACACAGGATCTTTCTCCCCAGTCCCTTCAAAACTTATTCATGTCCCCTGCCATCAGATAAGAAGTGCAAACAACGCAAGCGCCAGATCAGCTCCTGTTAGCTCCTGGTTGTGTCTAATGTAAACTGTCAGGAAATCAAGGGCATGTAAGGAAGGCTGTAGATCTCAGAGGCTTCACTTTTTTTGATGACATATATTTAGAAAAGTAATTAAATACCCATTTTGGAGGATCCCTCATCAATATTAAATCGTAGCAAAGCCCCTTTAAGTTAATTAACCCCTTAACCCACGTGGATGTATGGGTACGTCCTGGTGGCGTTAAGGAGTTGGGTAGCAGGATCGCAGCATGATTCTAATTGCAGCTAAACCCAGCGGTTACAGCGCAGGGGGGCGGCGCCACCCACCCGCACTGTTTAACCCTTTAGACGCCGAGGCAAAGATGGCCGTGGCGTCTAAATGAATAAGAAACCGCTGCGCACCGTTCCTCACTCTGATCGGAGTCCCGATCGCAGGGACTCCGATAGGTGAACATGGCAGCTGGGAACCTTGTGAAGGCTTCCATCGCTGCCATGTTTTCGTTTGCCATTTTAGTACAGCCTAATGCATTGTCTATGCAATGCATTAGGCTGTATAAATATTCGCGCCCCCTAGTGGTGTAGCACCCTAGGGGGACTCAAAGCTAAAGTAAAAAAAAGTTTTAAAGTATAAAAAAGAAAAAGTATTAAAAGTTCAAATCATCCACCTTTCGCCATTATACAAATAAAAAAAAAAATAATAAGAAAGTTGTCACGGATGCGCATCCGTGCTCGTCGCCCGAGCGGTACCGCTTCCCGCATGTCGGGGCTCAGGTGCGCTCACTCCCCTGCTCCTTCGGGAGTGTACTTACCCGGTCGCGCTCCGGCTGCAGGCTCTGTCCCTCGGCGCACGCGGTCCCGCTTCCTAGGGTGCGCGCGCCGGCAGTGTTAAATTTAAAGGCCAGCGCACCAGTAATTGGCTGTTGCCGGTCGCTGCCTCTATTTAAGCCTATCTCTTCCTGGTTACCCTGCCGGATCTTTAGTGCCTATAGAGAAAGTGTTCCTAAGCCTTGTTCTGATTACCGTGTACCGTACCATTTGCCTTCGTTCCTCAACCACGAATCTTGCCGCCTGCCCTGACCTTCTGCCTGTCCACGTCTACGAACCATAGCCGCCTGTCCTGACCTTCTGCCTGTCCCCGACTACGAGCCTGCCTGACGATTTTGTACCACGCTACACCTCGGCTGCCACTGCAAGCAAGTCACGTCAGGGGTAGCAACCTGGTAGACTCCCGCTGCAGCAAGTCCATCCCGCTTTGCGGCGGGCTCAGGTGAAAACGGGACCTACTTAGATTCCGCTCCCTGGCGTGGCTTACGCCATCGCTTGCGGTGGTCCAGAGGATCCACTATCTCCAACCGTGACAGTAAGATCTGGCCATGGATCCCGCTAAGGTGCCTCTGCCCCCCGACGCTGACCTCACCACCATCGTGGCTCAACAGTCGCAACAGATCGCCCAGCAAGCCCAGCAGCTCGGTCATCTCTCCGCCATGATGCAGCAGTTCCTGGCTGCCCAGCAGCAGCAACCTGCTCCCTTGGCTACCGCTGCACCTTCGTTTCCTGCACCGACCGCTGGTCCAAGGCTCCGTCTGTCTATGCCGTCCAAGTTCGATGGGGACTCCAAGGCTTGCAGGGGCTTTATCACTCAATGCTCCCTGCATATCGAGTTAATGGGCAACCAATTCCCTACTGAATGGTCAAAGGTGGCGTTCGTGCTCAGCCTTCTCTCCAGGAAAGCCCTAGCTTGGGCAACCCCCCTCTGGGACAGGGACGACCCGATCACGGCCAACCTTGCCACATTCCTCACCGAGCTCAGGAGTGTTTTTGAGGAACCCGCCCGGGCTTCTTCTGCCGAGACCGCCTTGTTAAACATGCGCCAAGGAGACTCATCTGTAGGCGACTATGCGGTGCAGTTCCGCACCTTAGCCTCTAAACTGTCCTGGAATGAGGCCGCTCTGTGTGCCACTTTTAAGAAGGGCCTCTCCGGTAGGGTTAAGGATGCGTTGGCTGCAAGAGACATCCCGTCTTCCCTTAGCGAGTTAATCCGGCTGGCCACCCGCATTGACATACGCTATACTGAAAGGCAAAAGGAGCTTCGGCAGGAACGTGAGACAGCCCGACCACGTGGGTTCCCCCTCCTGGCCCGAGTGTTCCAGAGGCCGATGCTATCATCACCAACACCCAGTGAGGAGCCTATGCAGGTCGTCCGGGTACAACTTTCAGAGCAAGAATTAGCCCGATGACGATCTGAGAATCTGTACCTCTACTGTGGCGGCTCAGGGCATTTCCGGAGGAATTGTCCCCAACGTTCCAAGCGTCCGGGAAACGCCCGCACCTAGGCCCTGAGGGAGAGGTGGCCCTAGGTGCAAATTTCTCCTCTCCACGTCTCACGATGCCGGTCCAAGTCATAGCAGACTCCGGACTCTCATTCCAGGCTCTAGCCTTTCTGGATTCGGGCTCAGCCGGGAATTTTATCCACCAGTCCTTGGTGTTGCAATACCACCTACCGGTGGTCCACCTGGAAAAGTCACTGGTCATCTCTTTGAACATGAATTTAAGGTCATGACTTGGCAAGTTGCATGCACCCGGCCGTGACTCTCCAGGGACGTCGTATAAGGAATTCAGGATTCCTTTCCTGGTCGTGTTACTTGAACCCGCTCTTCTTAGCATTCTCGGCCCATCCTGGCTGCGCACCAACTCTCCCAGTGTTGAGACGCTTCGGAATCAGTAACCAAGCTAGGGCAAGTCCTGCTTCGAGAGTCGTAGCCTTTTGGGGCAGCTCTCGACAAAGGGCTTCCGGATGCTCTCGTCGAAACTACGCCGTCTCACTAAGCCAGCCTGGCCTCGGGCCATACGGCTGAATACTAACGCAAGTATTCCACATGCTTCTCCGAGAAAAAAAGGCCCCATTGCCCTACTGCGGTACCAGTCCTCCCGGGGCAGAGTCTACCCGTGTCCATTCCCAGACCCGGGCCCATGTGGAATATTGTCGTGAAAATCTCCAAAGGGTTTTTTCGTAAATCTTTCCACTTCCGAGGTGCGGGGATTTTCTTCGAGAAAATAAGGATGGCCCTTAGGGCCTGCATTGACAAACGGGGCCTAATAAAATCACGTAAAGAATCTTTACTCCCTACCCTGGATCACTGAATTTTCGATCGCCTGCAGGGCAAAGAATCTTTTCCAAGCTGACTAGGGATCCTACAATCTGGTCCGTATCCGAAAAGGAAAAAATGGAAAACGGCTTTTAACAGAAGGGTGGACACTTTGAATACTTGGTCAATGCCTTTGGGCTGTGCAATGCCCCGGCCGTCTTCAAGACTTCGTAAATGATATTTTTCAGGGATCTCCTTTACACCTGTGTCGTGGTCTACTTGAACGAAATCTGATATACTCCCCATATGGAGAGCACACAACTTCAGTCCGCCAAGTGTTGAGACGCCTTCGAGCCAATCACCTGTACACCAAGTGGGGAAATGTCTCTTTTTAACCAGACGGTCCTACCATTTCTGGGCTACGTCATCTCTGACAAAGGCTTAGGATGGACCCAGCGAAACTATCTGCCGTTCTGCAATGGCCAGCCCATAGGCCTTCGGGCCATACAAAGTTTTTTGGGGTTTTTGGGTAACTACTATCGGCAGTTTATTCCACACTTCTCCACGCTGGTGGCCCCTATTGTGGCTCTCACTAAGAAGAACTCCAACCCTAGAAGTTGGCCACCCGAAGCTGAGGGGGGCATTCTCCAAGTTAAAACGCTTTTGCCTCTGCTTCTATCCTGGCGCGACCAGATCCTGCTAAGCCTTTTTCGCTAGAGGTGGACGCCTCCTCTGTTGGGTTGGAGCGATCCTCATGCAAAAGGGGCCGATGGGCAAGACGGTCACTTGTGGGTTCTACTCCAAGACGTTCTCACCGGCGGAGAGGAATTATACTATTGGGGATCGGGAGCTACTGGCCATTAAACTGGCGTTAGAAGAATGGCGGTATCTGCTGGAAGGTGCCAGGCATCCCATCTGTATCTATTCAGACCATAAAAACCTTCAATATCTCCAGTCTGCCCAACGACTTAATCCACGCCAGGCCAGGTGGTCTCTATTCTTTTCCCAATTTAATTTCCAGATCCACTTCCGTCCCACGGAAAAGAATGTCAAGGCTGATGCCCTCTCGGGTGCAGCTGATGTGTTCGGTGAAGAAGTGGCCCCAGAACACATTATACCCCCTGATCGCCTTGTCTGCGCAGCTCCTGTAACCTCCGGAAAGTCCCGCCAAGGAGAACATACGTGGGTCCCACGCTCCGAAGAAAAGTCTTGAAGTGGGGACATTGTTCTTTGTTAGCCGGACATCCTGGTGCCCGTAAGACTTGCCTTCTTGTCTCCCGGTTCTATTGGTGGCCGGACCTCGCCAGAGATGTCAAGGAGTTCGTTGAGTCCTGCATCACCTGTGCCCGTAATAAGACACCTCGTCACAAACTGGCGGGATTTCTGCATCCCCTGCCCATCCCCACCAGTCCCTAGTCACACGTGGCCATGGACTTCATAACCGACCTCCCTCCCTCTTCTGGTAACACCGTCATCTGGGTGGTACGGATCGGTTTTAGAAAATGGCACATTTTTTCTCGTAGCCAGGCCTACCCTCTGCCCCACGCCTGGCCAATCTGTTTTTTCACCACATTTTTCATCTGCACGGGTTACCCCTGCAAATTGTCTCGGATCGTGGGGTCCAATTTGTTTCTAAATTCTGGCGGGCCCTTTGTTCCCAACGCCAGGTGAAGCTCGACTTCTCCTCGGCCTACCACCCCAGACGAATGGTCAGGTAGAGAGGGTCAATCAGGTCCTGGGAAATTATTTGCGCCACTTCATCTCAGCCCGTCATGATGACTGGTCCAGCTTGCTATCATGAGCAGAGTTCTCGTACAACTCCCTAGATTCTGAGTCCACGGGTGCCTCTCCCTTCTACATTGTGTACGGTAGGCACCCCCATCCACCTCTCCTGTTAGCATCCCTGTCTGAGGTCCCAGCAGCTGATACGTTGGTCCAGGATATAAAAGTCGTTTGGGCCCTGACTCGCCAGTCGCTGCTTCGAGCTTCGGCACGCACTAAGACTCAGGCAGATAAGCGAAGGAGTTCTCCCCCAGTTTTTTCCCCGGGTGATAAGGTGTGGTTGTCGGCCAGATATGTCCGCCTTAAAATTCCAAGTTATAAATTGGGGCCCCGCTACGTGGGTCCATTCGAAGTGCTTAAACGCATAAACCCGGTGGCCTATAAACTCAGGCTCCCACCTTCCATGCGCATTCCAAATTCCTTTCATGTTTTCCTTCTCAAACCTCTGGTTCTGAATCGTTTCTCTCGAAAGGTAGTCCCTCCCTCATCTGGGGCCGATGCCTCTAACGTCTTTGTGGTCAAAGAGATCTTGGGTATGAGGAGAACTAGAGGGAAACGGTATTTCCTCGTTGATTGGAAGGGGCTCGGGGCCGAGGAGAGGTTTGGGAGCCAGAAGAGAACATTCTGGACCGTAACATTATCCAGAAGTTCCTTCAGTCCCAAAAGAGGAAGGGGCCAACGTGGAGGGGGGTACTGTCACGGATGCCCCTGCGACCCTCGTCCCGGGTCGCAGGCGCATCCGTGCCCCTAACCCGAGCGGCGCCGTGTCCCGCATGTCGGGGCGCAGGTGCGCTCACTCCCTTGCTCCTTCGGGAGCGTACTTACCCGGCCGCGCTCCTGCTGCAGGCTCTGTCCCTCGGCGCACGTGGTCCCACTTCCTAGGGCGCGCGTACGCCGGCATTGTTTAATTTAAAGGGCCAGCGCACCGGTAATTGGCTATTGCTGGTCGCTGCCCTTATTTAAGCCTGCCTCTTCCTGGTTACCCTGCCGGACCTTTAGTGCCAATAGCCTATAGAGAAAGCGGTCCTGAAGTCTTGTTCTGATTACCGTGTAAGGTACCGTTTGCTTTCGTTCCTCGACCACGAATCTTGCCGCCTGCCCTGACCTTCTGCCTGTCCACATCTTCGAACCATACCGTAGAAGAAAAAAATTCCAAATGCCAAAATTGCCTCTTTTTGGTGCTATAAAAATCGGAATAAAAGTGATCAAAAAAGTCACATGCATTCCAAGATGCTAGCAATAAAAAGTACACTTCAGACCACAAAAAATGCCCCTCACTGACATCTGTAGGTGTTAGCACAAAAAAATTATTGGCCCCACAAAATGGCGCCGCGGCGCAAATTTCAAATATAGAAAATGTTTGGCATTTTTTTTTACACCACCAAAACATAATGGAAACCATACGTGTTTGGTATTGGCGGATGCGTATCAACCTGTAGAATACAGATAACACATTATTTTACCGAAGATTGAACGCCGCAAAAACAAAACTCCCACAAACATGGTGCAAGTACATTTTTTTCACATTTTGCCCCACTTAGAATATTTTTGCAGTTTCCCAGTATATTCTATGGTAGGATAAATGACACCATTAGAAAGTACATCTTGTCCCGCAAAATAAAAGCCCTCATATGTCTATGTAGGTGAAAAAATAAAAACGTTATAGCTTTTGGAAGGCGAGGATTAGAAAAATGAAGAGTAATATTTTTTTTTCTTCTGTGAGATTAACCCCTTAAGCCGAACACCTGAAAAGTAGTTAATGACCAGAACATTTTTTTCGTTTTTGCCTCCTTGCGTTTCAACAGTTGTAACTTTTTTATTTTTTCAATGACGCAGTTGGATGAGGCCTCGTTTTTTTTTTAGACAAGTTGTACTTTATGGTGGAATAGTTTAAATTCGCTTATAAATAATTGCAGAAATTTTTTTATTAAAAAAAAATTATTTTTTTTTTACACCATCCACATTTCACACTTAATAACTTGTTAGATTAATTCTTCAGGTTATTACGGCCGTGTGGATACCTAATATGTGTAAGTTTTTCTGTGTATGCAATGTATGCACAATTATTTTTTATTAAATATTTATTTTTATTTTATTTATTTTTTTATTATTTTTTTTTACACTTTTTCAGGGTTTTTTTTCCTTTTTTTTTTTTTTTTAAATCCCCTGAAGAGAGAACTGTGTTACAATTTTTTTTTTTTTTTAACACTTAGTAATGTATTAGTATATTCATATATGCTAATACATTCTAATCTGTGTCACTTTAACACAGGCAGTGATCAGGACACCACACAGTGTGTCCTAGTCACTGGTTTCATAAACAGACAGCTCTGGGGCCACTCTAGATCCCCAGGGCTGACTGTGCAGCCGTTCCCCGGGCTCTGTCGGGTCACCGGGTGTTCCGATCACCCGACAGAGCAGGGGAACCCTTTGATTGCGCTGCGGTAACGCACTACCGCAATCAAAGGGTTAAAGCACCGATGCTTGCAGGGGATGCTCTGGGATAAGGGCTGTGTAGTACAGCCCCGATCTCAGCGCAGCTGCGGCGCCCGGGCGGCGCAAACTCCGGTGTCCGCAGCGACGTCTAAAGAACGACCCACACCAGCCGACGTCTAAAGTCGGCGAGCGGTCGTTAAGGAGTTAAGGGGTTAAAAATCTCTGGTGCTGCAGACCATGACCGCACCAAGTCTGCTTTTTGTATTTCTACCCTAAAAAAACACAGGTGGACACATCCGCACACTGGAATTGATGCCATCTGTACCAAGAAATATGCTGTATTTCTGTACTGTAGGCAGGGACTGAGTACCATACGGTTGTTAAAAAGTGCTTACCACAGAGATTTATTGCCAAATCATGGTATTCCCATTTTTGACACGCTTTTAGCCAAACAAATTGTCGTAGCCCTGTTCTATAGATGTATGAACCGTTGTATGCCAAAACTCGACGCAATCTGTGACATACTCAACATTTTTAAATGCGCCCTAAGATGTGGGGTGTACCGTACCAAAATCGTACAATGCACTAGAAATGCGCCAACTTTGGGGCAAAACTGCCATATAAATCTATACCAGTTTCAAAGTGTTATGGCTGAGAAATTTTGCCACATACTTTCTATGCGCCAATGTTTGGCGCATAGATTGTGGCACACTCTATGCGCCAATGCTTGCCAATGTGAGGCACTCATACATGTTGTTGGATCATACACTATTAAAAACAAAGGTAGAACTGGTGAGTCTGCGCCAGGTTCATACTTGCCACCCCACGTCTTTTAAAGTCCAACATTCTGTGCAGATAAATTTCATATCTCTTTTTAGGAGTCAGAGCTCTCGTTTTTTGATACCAAGCTCCAAAATTTCCTGCAGAGATGCAGACGCATGTGATAAAATTCCATCTGCCTTTGACGACTATGACATAAAGATCAGGAATTACAACACACTGTGCTATTATTCATTTTAATGTATAACCCTTCAATGACCAGGGCTAAAAAGGCCGGAATGACCAGTTACATGTTTCCATTTATGAATCTCTTCATTTCAGCTGTAGAAACTTTTTGTTTATTTTTCCAGGGACACAGCAAAATTAGACCTTTTTAGGTGGGATACGCTCTCTTCTTTTCGGTGTAGTTTGAGAGTACATATAAATTGCTGCGTAATTTATTTACCTTTTTTTTGCATCATGAATATAATATTATTTTTTTTCTGCATTGTTTAACTTTATTTTTATAACATTCATGTTTCAGACTAAATAGCCTTGAATTCTTTGGGTTATTACAGTCACATGGATATATAATATGGGTAGGTTTTATTATATAATAGATGTTCAATAATTTATAAAGTATAAGATATTCGCTTACTTAATTCTTTTCATTTAGTAGTTTTTTTTTGTTTTTTTTTAATCCTAATAGGGAATAATTATTTTTTTACTTTATTTTATATTTACAATGGATTGGCAAATACTTCTGTATGCTATACCATTACACACTGTGTCACTAGAACACAGGTGAATATTAAGGCAACAGATAACATGCCCAAACAGGCTTCCTGAACAGACAGCACTTGGGTCCTTTTTAGGACCAGGTCATTGGGGAACTCTATGACCCAGTGACTAAGACAGGGGAGTTCCCTTTGACCATGCCGTGGTCTCAGATTGCAGAAATCAAACTATTACATAGCTTCCACCTATCCTTCAAATGGCCAGATGTTGGAATAAGAACAGTGTGGTTACTTACAGCTTTCTTCTAAGTTCATTTTCTTCATAATGAGCCACAAATCCCTCACCCCCTAACTGCGGCAACCCAAAAAGACGTTGTTGCAGATTAAGGACCATTAAAAGACATTAGAGGCAACATGTCTGAAAATTGGCGGCGCTGCGGCAGTTTTTAGGCGCATTAAATCAGTGTAAAGTGCGGCAAAAGTCCAATCCTCTCAAAAATCTGGCATCAGGTGAACTTAATGCGCAAATCGCGGCGCATAACGTATCATTCGTAGTGTATGTAATGCGCCTCTCGAGGTGCACAGCGTATAATTTTTAAGGCGCATTACAATGTGTTGTGCCCGGCGTATAATGCACCAAGTTTTGGTGTACGACAGTTCATTTACATTAAGAATATGGCTTCAAAATTGGTTTTGGCGCAAAATAGACCAAAAAACTGGCTTTGGCGTGTTGGGAAATGTCGCCCTAGGTGCTTAAACAATTTGTAGAAAACTCTTACGCTCCCTCCAGAGGTGGCTGCAGTCAGAAAGATTTTTTTTTTATTCAATGCAATGTCTATTTGAGAACAATATTGACTTGAATGTGGATAATCTGCAATACAAGATATGGCATACAGAGCAGAGTGCACTATTTCTCATACAACCAATACTTAGCATGTCTAGTATTGCAAACAGATTTAATGCTTCACTAGATCATTTTTTGAGTAAAAGATAGAATCCCATAAAGTGATGATATTTCTCCCTGAATATTGGAGCCATCAAACCATTTTCATGTGGAGGGTAATATCATTTTACTGTACAACAGAGGCAAATCCACAATTCAATGGGTGCTATGTCAAAATGTGATGATCTAAAACAGCGGTAATAAAGCTATGGATTAAAGCACCCATAAAGTCACCAACTTCCTTTTCCCTAGAATATGTTACAATGTTCTTGCATCTGAGTGGGCACCTCAACTTATGGGCCCCCTTGCAGCTGTTATGACTGCTACAGCTATAGTTACACCATGCTTTACAATTTTAGGTATAACGTTAAACGTGGGACTTAAACATCTTCCCTTTAATCCTAAGGGCATCGTATATGCAGTACAGAGTTATGCACTGCTCACCTGAACCTGAGCTGAATACAGAGAATTACTATCAGTCTAAAGCACAAAATAGTATTGTGAAATAATCAGTATGCAAAAACTTGGCATTGAGCAAGTTATTGGCTGTAGGACACTTTAGAAAAAAAAGTGTGAATTATGTATTATTATTTACAAGCGACGCGCTATATCCCCAAACCAAAAGGAAGACTGACATTTACTGCATCTCACAGACTTAATTAATCCCCTTATGTTAATTAGTCAGGTCTACAGTTTGATTATAATGCTCTTCTCCTTTGGATACTTGGTCCCACATGGTTTTGAAATCACTGAACGAGCCCAAGACAGCTTATTAACAAGGTCTACTTATTGAGGGCTGCTGGATTAGAACTCCTGGATTCAGAATCTATTTCCGTAGTATTAGCCAGGATGTGCATTAGATTGTTTTTGTGACTGGTAGCGATTAGTGTTGAGCGATTTTTATCGACAAAGTGGAAATCGGCAAGGTTTTTATGGTGATCGAAATTTCCAGATCATGCGATAATTAAGGTTAAAATCTGTGCATCATCTATTAAGATCGCGCCTTTTTCGGCGCTTCCTGTAATTTTGGCGGCAGGCAAATGAGATTACAGAATAGAGCAGGGTGAGCTGTGGGTGCGACGTCATGACTGGGAGGTGTA
>JAODAL010034587.1:0-44059 GCA_025379985.1 Phyllomedusa bahiana
CCCCCCTGTTTTTTTACCTGTTTTTTTGCTGCGGTTTTCGGACTTTTGTAATTCCCTCAATTAAACAGCAACATAATCTGCCGCTTTCAAGTGAAATACGGCGGATTATAGAAAACGTTGACCTGATACTCAAATTTGAAATCCGATTTTTTAGAAAATCCAAGCTGTGTAGACTACAGCTCGGATTTTCTATTGAGGTCTATGGGGTGATTTACAGTCAGATTTGTGCGGATTCTAAATACTAAATCACTTAAAAATCTAACAGTAAATCACTGCCGTATAGAGGTAGCCATAGGCAGAATGCACGGCAAAGTTTTAACTGCAGATTTTAGTGCAGATTTTGCTTGTCCCATTAATGTCAATGTAAAGTCTACAGTAAAATCTGTGATAAATCTGTGATAAAAAGGAGGACCCTCTGCTCCTAGGAAGACCCTACTGTCACTATTATCGGGAAAATGGGGGTATTCTGCTGCTACTCTAAAAGTAGCAAAGGGGAACACCCTCTAGTTACTACTACAGTGTACACGAATGCAATGTCATTCTCAGTGTCTGGAGGTGATGGTAGATCCGCAAGAGAACTGAGCTTCTGTACAGGGCCGTTCCCAGGGGCAGTCTAGGCGGGCGATCACCCGGGGTGCGTTACCGTCCACTACCGTCCTGCCTTCTCCCTGGTATGTACAGTGCTCAGTGAGCGTTGTCCATACAGATCAGCGTTGCAGGGGGCGGGACACATGGTGTTCATCACCCCCTGTGACACCGAGTCTCGGCTCCCGCCCGCTCCTGGAGATCCCAGGAGCTGTGTGTTGGGTGTAAGCGGCATGATGACATCACGCTACCTACACTGATCACCAGCTCCCAGACCTGCTGCGCTTCAGGGAACCTGGAAAGGTGAGTACTTATTTTATTATTATTAGCTGCAGGGGGCATCTTTATGGCTACAGGGGGCAACTATCTGGCTATAGGGGACATATAGCTAACTGGTTACATGGGGCAAATAACTACCTGGCTACCAGGGGGCAAATAACTACCTACATAACTACATAATAGGGATCTATATTTCTACTTATTGGGGGGCCTATATAACTACCTTTTTGCTTAATAGGGACCCGATATACCTACCTATTGGGGGACCTATAACTTTAAACTACCTAAATGGGGCTTTTATACACCTGCCTAATTGAGGACTACCTACCTAGTTTGGGGGTGTACCTACTGCACGTCTACTGTTTGGGACACAAGTGGGTCATTATTAACATATGAGGTGCTATAGATGGGGTGTTTATACAGAGATATGAATTGGTAGAGAAGTGATGATAAATTGAGGATTCTAAGATATATGTTTTGTAAATTCTACAGTGAAGAGTCGTGGCCGGGAGAAGTTGTCATGGTGTCTGGGACAGATGGAGAGAAAAAAAAAGAGAAAGAGACCAACTCTTCAGAGATGTCTCCTGTAAGTTCCTGGATGTAACTTTACTGTAAACACTTATATGTCTGCAGAGCCTGTGTACAACTGGTATCCACTACTGTGTGGTCACTGTATGCCGGAAATATAGGTTGTAATATAATGGTTTGTATTCAGTAAAAGTATCGTGTATTATTCAGTCACTATGTGGTTGTGATATGCGGTCATAGTGTTGTGGTATTATTCAGTCACTATGGTGGTGATGTGTGATCATGGTGTTGCGGTATTTGGTCACTATGTGGCGGTGATATGTGGTCTTAGTAGGACATTGTTACTATTAGTCTTGGGATTCAGCTTTTGTGTAGCAATGTTAATGGGTAACTGTATGACTATTACTTAATAGTTTTATACGTAGCACATTGTGTTAAAAGCTTTTTGTATATTTTGGCTTTGGTTGAGGTTGATACACTGTGTCGCATTGTGGCACAATATGTTACAGGCAGGGGCGTAGCTACAGGGGGTGCAGAGGTAGCAGTCCCTACCGGGCCCTGCAGCCTGAGGGGGCCCAAAAGCCCTTCTGCTACATAAGGAGACACCAGAATTATAAATGGTGCATGGTAATTTGGGGACCCCATTTCACTTTTTGCACCAGGGCCCCGGAGCTTCAAGTGACGCCTCTGGTTACAGGGGGGGGAATTTCTTCACCTGCCCAGAGTGCAATTTAGCCTAGGAATGGCCCTGCTTCTGTAATTATGGATATGTAGCTAGACAGATTTTTACTGACATTTTTTGCTAGTAAACAACCATTATAGATTTTAGACTTTTTTTTTACATGCATTTTTGAGTGTCTTCTTTCTTTCATTCATTCAGACAAGCATTTAAGGCTTCCCCCCCCCCCCCACACCCCTATGGAGAGGCCAATCAGAAAACACTCAAAGAATATACACGCTTGGAGCATGCTGGGATTCAAAAAAAAAAAATATCCTGGATCCCAAAACAAAAGACAGAAATCAAGATGGATTTCAGAAGTTCCTATGGACCCACAGAGTCCTAGCCACCAGATGGCAGAAAAATAGGGGTTGGTTCCACACCAAACACTATGTGAAAGTCCCTCAGGGATCCGGAACTTTATTCCTCACTTAGGAGACGCAGTGAAGTCACAGTAGATATTACAGATACAGCATAGGGAGACTGCAGGATATATTAACTGTTCACAACCACCTAGTCAGCGAGATCTGGTGCAACAATGCCATGATCTGTACCCAGAAGTGGAGACATCAATATTATAATTAACATGCCCGGTATATGGGTGACCTCGGTGCCATCCCTGCTGTCAATGGGGGCACCTAACAAGCTCCTACAATAAGAGGCAAAGCATTTCCATTATCTCACAAGGATGGAACATTCTTCCAAGCTGTCTCTAGAAGTTACCCAAACTATGCCAACTAGTGCCAGTCATATGGGTGACATTGGTGCCATCCCTGGTGTCAATGGGGGCACCTTACAGGCCACTACAATAGGAGGCACAGCATTTCTCACAAGAAAAGTATGGAACATTCTATCAAAGTTTTCTCCAGAAGTTCCCAAAGCTGTGCCAGCTAGTGCCCGTCATATGGGTGACCTTGGTGCCATCCCTGGTGTCAATGGGGGCACCTAACAAGCTCCTACAATAAGAGGCAAAGCATTTCCATTATCTCACAAGGATGGAACATTCTTCCAAGCGGTCTCTAGAAGTTACCCAAACTATGCCAACTAGTGCCAGTCATATGGGTGACATTGGTGCCATCCTGGTGTCAATGGGGGCACCTTACAAGCTACTATAATAGGAGGCACAGCATTTCCATTATCTCATGAGAATGGAACATTACTCCAAGTTGCCTCCAGAAGTTATCCAAACTATGCCAACTAGTGCCAGGCAAGCGCAACTAGTTACATAGTCAGGGCAGCAGAAGAAGGGAACACAGGTAGGTCAGTGAGAGAACAAGTGGTGCTCTGGGCACAGAGCTGGCGTATTTGTGGATAGAATTAGAAAGTTCTTCAGTAACTTTTTTCTTGTGAACAATCCTTGTAGATTTTATACTTTTCTTTCTCACTTTTTTGCTCCTATGGAGAAGCCCATCACCCCACAGCAGCGCATGGCCCCAAAAATGCAGCATAAGACACAAACATGACCCATTGCAGAATTTCCTACAGATCCAAGCGTCCTGGTAAACGTGTGGCAGAAAAATAGGGGCTGTATCTGAAGAACATTACAGGAAAGCCACCTGGGGATCAGAAACTTTATCCTTCACTTAGGAGACGCAGAGGAGTCACAGATGTTACAGCAAGGGGACTACAGGACACATCAACTGTTTACAACCAGCAACCTCATCATCTGTACCCAGAAGCAAAGACCCATCATGGTTAACGTGACCTGGGTGCCATCCATGGCATCAGTGGGGGCACAGCATCTCCATCATCTCATAAGAAAGTTCTACCAAGTCTTCTCCAGAAGTTACCAAAGCTATGCCAACTAGTGCCAGGTATATGGGTGACCTTGGGGCCATCCCTGGTGTCAGTGGGGGCACCTAACAAGTCATTACAATAGCAACACCATCATCTGGAAAGTTCTACCAAGTCTTCTCCAGAAGTTACCAAAGCTATGCCAAATAGTGCCAGGTATACGGGTGACCTTGGGGCCATCCCTGGTGTCAGTGGGGGCACCTAACAAGTCATTACAATAGCAACACCATCATCTGGAAAGTTCTACAAAGTTTTCTCCAGAAGTCCCCCCAGCTATGCCAACAAGTGCCAGTCATATGGGTGATCTTGGTGCCATCCCTGGTATCAGTAGGGGCAACTAACAAGCCACCACCACAGAGGGCACAGCATCCCCATCATCTTATAAGAATGCATAGAAAGTTCTACCAAGTCTTCTCCAGAAGTTACCAAAGCTATGCCAACTAGTGCCAGCTATACGGGTGACCTTGGGGCCATCCCAGGTGTCATTGGGGGCACCTAACAAGTCATTACAGTAGGAGGCACAGCAACACCATCATCTGGAAAGTTCTACCAAGTTTTCTCCAGAAGTCACCCCAGCTATGCCAACAAGTGCCAGTGATATGGGTGACCTTGGTGCCATCCCTGGTATCAGTAGGGGCACCGAACAAGCCACCACAATAGAGGGCACAGCATCCCCATCATCTGACAAATATAGAAAGTTATACAAAGTATTTTTCAGAGGTTACCCCAGCTATGCCAACAAGTCATTACAGTAGGGGGCACAGCAACCCCACCATCTGACAAGTATGGAAAGTTCCACCAAGTTTTCTCCAGAAGTCCCCCCAGCTATGCCAACAAGTGCCAGTCATATGGGTGACCGTGGTGTTGTCCCTGGTGCCAGTAGCAGCACCTAACAAGCCACCACCACAGAGGGCACAGCATCCCCATCATCTGACAAGTATGGAAAGTTCCACCAGTCTGTCTCCGGAGCTCACCCAGCTATGCCCAGTAGAGGCAGGCCGGCTGCAGTCCCAGGGCATCGCATTACCTTCTATCCATTATGCATCAGCCTGGCCCAGCCGCGGCCCAGCACTGCCCACTGCCCAGCAGTCATCCCCGGCTGCTGCCACTCACCCGCTCGGCTGCTGTCCCTCCCCCGCCGGGGCCTCACTTCTCTCCAGGACAGCAGCGCCCGGTGGGGGTCCAGGGTGACCTCGCAGCTGTGACTCTTCACCGCCAGCACGGAGCACAGCACGGGGGGTGAGGGCTGCTCCATGTCGCGGAGATGGCCACTGACAGAACCCGCTAGTGGGCTCGCCGGCCGCCCATAGGCACCGATCACATGGAGGTCCCCAGCTAGCGGTCCGGGACTTCCATTGTCCGCTCCGGGAGCTTCTCGTGCCCGCCCCCCGCGTCAACACGTATGCAAATGAGCCGCGTGTGGGAGGAGCCAGCGCCTGGCACAAGGAAGGGGCGAGGGCACAGCTGGGAGCCCTATACCTATAGTGCTGCAGCCTGGCATCCTGGCCTGCCAACCACAGCAGACGGCCAGTCCGTGGAGTAATTCACACACCAGGGATTACAAAGCTGTGGTGCAGATAGAAACCGATGGGCAATCGGGTCCTGCTCTGTCAGTGCTGACGTGCTGCTTCACAGAGCCGCAAGCAGTTTTAGGTTCATGCAGCCTGTCTCTTCCTGATTAGGCTGTGGGTGGTTCTACACTGTGTGCCGAATTATTAGGCAATTAAGTATTTTGATCACATCAACCTTTTTATACATGTTGTCCTACTCTGAGCTGTATAGGCTTGAAAGCCAACTACCAGTTAAGTTAATCAGGTGATGTGCATCTCTGTTCTGAGGAGGGGTGTGGTCTAATGACATCCACACCCTATATACGATGTGCTTAATTATTAGGCCATGTTCACACGGCTTAAAATGGGCCATATTTCAGTCCATAATTACGCGCCGGAGTGCGCTAATTATGGGCCGAAAACGGCCCATTCATTACGGTAATTCACAGTTCTCATAGAGAACTATGGATTATGTCTCCTTACATGTCACTTTCTAGCGGCGTATACGCGCCGCTAGCAGTGATAGTCTATGGGCCGGCGAAATGCCGGCCCCCCCGCTCACTCCCCCGCTCCCGCCCCTATCCACACGGCGAAATTACGCCCCGCAGTTAAGCCGTGTGAACATAGCCTTAGGCACTTCCTTTCCTTTGGCAAAATGGGTCAGAAAAGAGATTTGATGGACTCTGAAAAGTCAAGAATTGTGAGATGTCTTGCAAAGCGATGCAGCAAACTTTTGAAGCGTGATCACCAAACAATCAATCATTTCATGGCAAATAGCCAACAGGGTCGCAAGTAGTGTGTGGAAAAAAAAAGGCACAAAATAAGTGCCCATGAATTGAGGAAAATCAAGCGTGAAGCTGCCAAGATGCCATTAGCCACCAGTTTTGCCATATTTTAGAGCTGCAACGTTACTGGAGTATCCAAAAGCACAAGGTGTGCAATACTCGGGGATATGGCCAAGGTAATGAAGGCTGAAAAACGACCACCTTTGAACAAGAAACAAGATAAAACGTCAAGACTGGGCCAAGAAATAGACTGATTTTTCTAAGGTTTTATGGACTGATGAGAGTGACTCTTGATGGGCCGTGGTGGGCCGAGGCTGGATCAGTAAAGGGCAGAGAGCTCCACTCCGACTCAGGCACCAGCAAGGTGGAGGTGGGGTACTAGTATGGGCTGCTATCATCAAAGATGAACTTGTGGGACCTTTTCGGGTTGAGGATGGAGGGAAGCTCAACTCCCAGACCTACTGCCAGTTTCTGAAAGACACCTTCTTCAAGCAGTGCTACAGGAAGAAGTTCAAGTTCGGTATCGTTCAAGAAAAACAGGATTTTCATGCAGGACAATGCTCCATGACAAGCATACAAATACTCCACAGCATGGCTGGCCAGTAAAGGTATAAAAGAAGAAAAAATAATGGCATGGCCCCCTTGTTCACTTGATCTGAACCCCATAGAGAACATGTGGTCCCTCCTAAAATGTGAGATCTACAGGGAGGGAAAACAGTCCACCTCTCTGAACAGCGTCTGGAGGCTGTGGTGGCTGCTGCACGCAATGGTGATCGTAAACAGATCAAGCAACTGACAATCTATGGATGGAGGCTTCTGAGTGTTATCGTAAAGAAAAGTGGCCATATTGGTCACTGATTTGTTTTTGGTTTTGAATGTCAGAAATGTTTATTTCTAAATTGTCTGTTGTTATATTGGTTTACCTGGTAAAAATAAACAAGTGAGATGGAGATAGATTTGATTTTTATTAAGTTGCCTAATAATTCTGTAGAGTAATAGTTCCCTGCACAAACAGATATCCTCCTAACATAGCCAAATCTAAAAAAAAAAAACACTCCAACTTCAAAAAAAATTAAGCTTTGATATTTGAGTTTTTTGGGATGATTGAGAACATAGTTGTTGTTCAATAATAAAAAGAATCCTCTCAAATACAATTTGCCTAATAATTCTGCGCACACTGTATAGCAGATTAGCATATCAGCTCTGTACTCACAGCTCTTCTAATTGCACTGACGTGAGAGCTGGAGATGTTCTCTATAGAGCAGAGAGCTTCAGAACTCAAATTAATTACCTCCTCTGTTCTCAAGCTGCCTGTGTGCGGACCTGTGGTACCGTCAAACCCTGCTCTCAGATGCTGACCTGTGTGCACTCAGAGCATATTTTCTCGCTTATCTTCTCAACAGAGCAAAGTATGTGGAAAAAGTCTTCAACTACCCGTCCCTTATCTTTATAGTGAGATAACGTCTTTATGTAAAAATCCTCAGCAGAAATCTAAGGGGGAAAAAAACATCACATTTTTCGAACTGGAAAAGTCTGACGTGAAAAATACCTTAAGGGTAGAAATACACAGAGCGGGTACAGTGCATTTGCAGCCTGGCCATGACGTGTCTGAGAACCTCTGCAGAACATTGCACTCGTGTTTTTATTTACTGGATTAGTGGCTTCCTGAATGTGCGGATCAACACTGATTCAACCACACGGCTATTAAGGATATTATCCATTATTGTTATCAGTGTTAATAGTCAAAGTTTTTCCTGTTATGAACTACAAAGTCATGCAGCCACTAATCAAAGTGCAGTGTCGGCGTGCGGTTCTTGACCACATTCAGGCTGTGCTGTGCATTTCTATCCTTAGGGGCCATTCACACAATGATTTTGGATCCGTGTTGGATCCGAAAATCGCATCCAAAGACCCAGCGTCGATTGGATCCTAAACGGATCCAACATGCAGCTGCATGTTGGATGCAGCAGGATCGCACCCTATAGTTTATAATAGGGCTCCTGCTGCATCTTTCGGACCAAGAATTGACTTGACAATTCTTGGGAAGGGAAAAAAAACAATGAAGACCCACAATACCCCTGAACCCCGATGATGTTTTACATGAAACCCCTTTAAATCACATTTTTTTTTAGATACTTTTTGGGTCCGTTTAGGTCCGCAGAGGGTCCAAATATCTAAAAAATTTATGTTCAGTGGACCAACACCCGTGGTGAACATCCCCCAAAGTGTTATCACATTTAAGCGCAAATTTTCAAGCTTTGTCACGACTCACAAGCACTGAGGTTTAATTGCAGCAATGCCACCATAAACCCCACTGCAATCCCCAAAAAGAAAGCCCTCCCCTGAAAGAGAAAACTGCGGACAATGATGACAGTTTTCATACCCCAAGAGAGCAGGGCGCCTTTTGTGCAGTATACTATTTCCTGCTGTTTCCCTCCAAAACTCCAAAATTCATCTGCTAAAAGCCCTGGACTTCCCTGACAATCTGTTTTTTAGTAAATCCTTGAAAAATACCGATAAAGAAAAACTTTTTATACTCGGGGTTGTCGTTCCTCATTTTTAGAAATGTTCAAATTCAGTCAGTGGGTGCCCATCCCCAGTTTTTAAAAGGGTGTGCCCCTCCAAGACTTGTAACGTTTTGGGCAATGTCAGTCTGTGCAAAAGACAAACCACCAATTGGTAACATCCACCTGACAGATTCAGTTATGCATTTCTAGAATACAGAATTAAAATCACAGAAAAAAAAGAAAAATAGAAAACGACTGAGATGTCACAGGTCTTCCTGAAACCACAGTTTTCTAATTTTTTTTAAGGTGACTGAGGGATCAGTTTACAAACTGCCCATTGCATTCTATGGAGAGGAGAGGGGGTATTGCAGAAGAGACAGAAGCAGAAGGTGACATGGAGCAACAGCTCTGGTCATTGTTATGTCTCACACCAGAGTTGGATTCACTGAAAATAAGAGATGGAGCCTGCAGAGAAGGAAGCTGATAAAAATTCCATATACAAGTTTTACAATGGCCAGATATAGTGCTACACCTAAACACCCTATGTACAGCTCATGTTGAAAAGTTCCCTGAATGTACAGGTACACTTAAACTGTAACAAACTCACTGTTGTGCATGACCTATTCTTTTTCAAACTTTCTTAACCTGCTCACTCAGAGAAACATGGCTCCAACAACCTGACACTACTTCCCCTTCTGCTATGACCTACAGTGGCCTACACTTTACCCATATCCCCAGACCTGAGCACAGACAAAGTGAAGGAGTCAGCTAACTCTTTTCTTTGCATTGTACTTCCCTCACATTCCTCTCCTCTGAGAAAATGATAGAGTCTGAGGGTGCTAACCTCAAAGAGTGGTGGCTGTATACCAACCCCACCTGTTTTTCCATCATTTTGCTGCCTGACTCCCTCACTTTCTTTCTACTGACACCATATTTTCTTCTGCATCTCAGTTTCTTTCACTGACATCTTCCCTTGGCCTCTCGCAGCTTACAGAGTCTCCTACACACAAGGAGGAGAACTCACTGGTCTTCTGTAGTTTCTGCTCAATTTTTAACTTTTATTAAGTCTTGACACCATGGACACTCAAGCATTCACTGACACTCTATAGTCCTCACTGTCCCCAATCTCCTCTGTTTCATGTCCTTGCTATTGAACAATATGATGAAACTCTCACCCTCACCCTGGACATATTTAGACCACTTACACACTGCACCACCAGAGTCAGACGCAAGCAGCCTTGGCAAACGCCTAAAACTCACTTTTTTTTAGTGATGTTTCACATGTGCTGAACGTTTGTGGAGAGAATCAAAGCCATCTGCAGACTTTCTCCATTAAAAATTCATGCTCAGGACTTACCACACTGCTCTGCATTGCGCCAAACAAGAATATTTCACCTCCCTCATCTCAACATTACATAATAAGCTAAAACACCTGTTTGACACTTTCCGCTCCCTCCTCAGACCTAAAGCTCAGGCCCCAGTCACTGACCTCTGCGCTGAAGACCTAGCTACTCACTTCAAAGATAAATTTGACAATATCCAACAGGGTATCAAATATCTGTCCCCAAGTAACACCCACCCTGTCTCCTCTTGCACGTTCTCTAGTCCGCTCTCAGCTCTTGACCCAATAACAGAAGAAGTACCCAGGCTGTCCCCACGCTCGCCCTCCCGCAAAAATTCTATTCTCTATATTTTTGTGTGAGTCCCTTTCTCCAGCTGTCATTTATTTAACCTAACTACAATCTGTAACCTCATTTTGTCTTTCAGGATCTTTCCATCCTCCTTCAAATACAACTTTATAACCACTTTACTAAAAAAAGGCACTCTGGCCCCAAAACTTTTTCTAACTAGGGTTTTTTTAATCTGCCCTTAAACTCCGGGGTCTTTAGTCGCTCTTCCCTTTACCCAAATCCTAAAATTTCTCCTTTAACCCTCGCAATCGGGTTTCCCCCTTTTGCCCCCCATAAAAACTGCTCGACCTAAAGTTTCAAATTATCTTCTCACAGCTAAATCTCAGGGCAACTACTTGTTGCTTTTTCTAGATCTTTTTGCAGTATTTGTCACTGTAGATCACCAGAATCTCCTCAGTTTGCTTAGGTCCAAGGGCCTTGGAGCCCCTTAACTCTCCCCCCTTCACCTCCCTTCTTGCCATAAAGGGGGCCCTTTAATGAAAACTTCTGGGCTAAAACCCCCCTTGGGCCCAAGCAACCAATCAAGCGCCCTTATTTTTTAAAGTCCGGAAAAAGAGGGGGGCTTTTTGGTTGCTAGGGCAACAAAGTGAGTTTTTGACCTGACGTTTTAAAAATTGGCCCTTAGTTCTTTCTGCTGATGTACCCCCCCCTCCCCTTTCTGTGGGAACACCAAAAAACTTAAGGATCAAATTTTAAATTTGGGATTTAAAATCCTCACCTGTGTTCCTTTTGACACCCATAACCAAGACAACACCTTTTCAATGAATCATCATACCTCACCATTGCAAGGCCTTCAAGCAGGAGCTCTCAAACGGAAGTGGCCACTAGGTTCGAGGTGTCACCAGCAGTTGTAATCAACAACCAGAGAGTGAACGGAAGAGGTCAGAGAAAGTGCAAAGAAGTAGATTGCTCTTGGCTACTCACACACTATGACCCTTCATTGTAAACATTCCCTGCAGAACCGGATGATTGAATGGACAAGAACACAACACCAGTGCCACATTTAGGGAGTGAGAGGGCAACCAATTGGACAGGTCCAGACGAGTCACATCATAACTGTTTTACATCAGCGTGATCTGCGTGCTAGACGACCGGCAAGAATACCTAATCAGTATCTGACCTGGATGATCTATAGCGTTCTCTATGACGTCTCCTACATCATTGGCAGCCATCATTTCTGCTCAGAGTGAATCAACTTTCATCACTGAAAAGCATTGAGGACCACTGGTCCCTATTGATCAATTATAAGGTGTTGTTTTTGTCTTTTGATGTCAAAATGTGAACAACATGATGAAGAGAACTGTTTAAATCCCAATTCAAATTGATCCCCTAAATGTATTTAGTGATTCAGGGATCAAACACCTGTTGGGAATTTTGCCATTAAGCTCCTTGTCAAAGATGAGCAAGTTGTGCAAAAAAGTTCTGAAACATTGAACAGTTGGAAATGTGCTTTCTAAAACTAAGAGTTGGTCTAATTTAGTTCATTTAAAACAATTTCAAGAACTTTTATGTTTATCCTGAAATTTCAACCAAAAGCCAAATTTGTGAGTAGTGTAGATTGTAAGCTCTTAATAGCAGGGCCCTCACACGATTTTTCTGTTAATAATAGCTTAGTTACTATTCAGTGCTCGGCTTTGTCTGTATTTATACCCTTTGCATTGTAAAGTGCTGTGGAATATGTTTGCACTATATAAATAAAGATTATCATTATTATTAAAGGCGTGTTCCAGGTTGTAACAATCATTGGTCCATCGTGGCATGAGTAAAACTCATACTTACCTTCGGGACGCTCCCGTTCAGTCCCGGCTGCCGGTCCATTCATCCCGGCTGAAGAAGTCAATGGTCTTCATTCACGTGACAGCTGTAGCCAATTTGGGCTTGTTCACATGGCGTTTTCACTCTGTGGTGTAAGCGCTTTTTAGATCCATCTCGGGGACCGCAGGGCGGAAAAACCCCAAAAACCAACAAAAAATTACATGGGGATTATCACTGCGGGCTATGAAAGAACCGGGAGCGGGGTTTACAAAAGAAGATCCCCCGCTGCGGTTTCCTTGCGCACTTGGGTCCGTCCTTTTAAAGAAATGACATGCACAAAGATGAAAAAAAGCCAGTGAACAAGCCCCCTTTCAGCCACAAAGGTCAGGTGCAAGGGACATTGGGGGCCTTGGATTGGTTGGGAAACCTTTTTCCAAAGATGAACGTTCACTGGCTAATTATGGGATGAACACAATAGCCAGGACTGAAGGAGACCATCTGGGAGGTAAGGATTTTATTTTTTCTTCCTATTTTTAAATCCTGCCCCATGGGCCAAAGGGCAAATTTTTTAGGGTCTCGGCAAAAAACCCCCCCTTTAAAAAACTGACAAAAAAACAAGGGTGATTCAGAGAGCTGCAGTGGCCCGTTTTTAGTGCTGATTTTTCCCAAAGGGGATTGAAATGTCCCCTTTTTAAATCAGGGTTTCAAGGCCCAAAAAAAGTTAAAAATATGAAAAACTTTTCCCCAACCCCCAAAAACACATTTGGGGGACATGTATTTAATTTGGGGGGGCAACCCGAATTCTGGCCTCAAAAAACTGTATTTTAAACCCTTCTATAAATGTATTTAATTGTGCCAAACCAAACTTTAGGGGGGATAAGTGCCTCGAAAACCCCACCCAAAAAAACCCCTTTTTTGTCCCCCCAAAGAATTTTGGGGTTTTCGGGGGGGTCCCCACCACATTCAAAGAAAAAAGACACATTTTGAAATTCTTTTATGCCAAAAAATTTGGGCGCCGGGAAAAGTTTTGAACAACCAGACCATTAAAGGGGATTTTGCCTTACCCCAAAGGGGGTTATTTTATTTGGCACTAGACCAAACCCGTAAAGTTGAACTGCAAAAAAAGGAACAGGGGCAAAACATTTTTTGGGAAAAGAAATAAACTACCTTAAAGTTATCTAGAACTTGGGGCCAAACAATCCGGCCCCAAAATTTATACATGTCGCCCATAGTTATCAACTGCTACCACTATACCATGACCAAATATTACCACCATATTGTGAATATATATTGCCTCCACGTTGCCATGGAACAAAATATACTATACAAAGTCTAATATTACCTATGACACAACTATTTAAAGCTCAAATAATATTGCCACATCTTGATCGCTCAATACTGACTGCATCCTGTTACTGAACTAAATTCACCATACAAAGGCAATATTACCATTCTATAGAAATGCTCTGTAGTTCAAATAAGTGACTGCAGTGCAGCTAAATCCATTGACTCACAGTTGACGCCTTTTATGATTTTAAAAGTTTTCACTTTTTCCAACCCTTTTCCACTAAAAAAAATCGCCAAGGGCAATTCTTTATTTTTTGTCTGCCCAAAATTTTCTGTCCCCTTTTCATTTTTTTTTGATTCCATAAACCTGCTGCTCCCATTTTTTTTTTTGTGTGCGTTGCCCATTTGTCCCTATTACTGTATCTGCTGCACAAAGCCCCAAAATATAACACCTAAGAGATAATAGTGGTACAACAATAGTTACTCCTCCAAAAGAGGTAATGGAAGCACCCCTAAAACATAATGTCAATATGACAAAGTATTGTTTTTCATAAATTCTTCATAGTCTCTTTTTGGCCCCTAACAGTAATACTGTTCCTTTAGGTCCCCTTTTTTAAAAAATGGCAGGAATCCTCCTGCAACTTTTCCTTCTCCTGCTTACCCTCTGTCCCAGCTTTAAACTGAAGCCATGTTGGCGTACATCAAGAAGAATTTTGAAAGGGGGTTTATACGCAAATCATCCTCACTGGCAGGATTCTTCTTTGTTAAGAAAAAGAACGGGTCTTTAAACCGCTGCATCGACTACTGGGGTCTCAGCAAGAAAACTATAAAGAACTTTTACTGACTACCACTAATATCGAAACTTTTTGACATGATCCGACGAGCTAGAGTTTTCTCCAGGTTGGATCTCCAAGGGGCCTATACACTCACAGGCCACTTTATTGGGACACCAGCTTTTTAACGGGTTGGACCCCCATTTCCTTAGAACTTCCTCCCAATTCTTCGTGGCATAGATTCCACAAGGTGTTTCAACGATGCTCAATTGGTACCAAGGGGCCCAAAGAGTGCCAAGAAAATATTCCCCACACCATGACACCATCACCACCAGCCTGAACCGTTGATACAAGGCAGGATGGATCTGCTTTCATGTTGTTGACGCCAAATTCTGACCCTACCATCCGAATGTCGCAGCAGAAATCGAGACTCATCAGACCAGGCAACGTTTTTCCAATCTTCTACTGTCCAATTTCGATGAGCTTGGGCAAATTGGAGCCTCAGTTTCCTGTTCTTAGCTGAAAGGAGTGGCACACCCGGTGTGGTCTTCTGCTGCTGTAGCCCATCTGCCTCAAAGTTCGCCGTACTGTGCGTTCAGAGATGCTCTTCTGCCTACCTTGGTTGTAACGGGTGGCTATTTGAGTCACTGTTGCCTTTCTATCAGCTCGAACCAGTCTGCCCATTCTCCTTTGACCTCTGGCATCAACAAGGCATTCTCTGTAAACCCTAGAGATGGTTGTGCGTGAAAATCCCAGGAGATCAGCAGTTTCTGAAATACTCAGACCAGCCCTTCTGGCACCAACAACCATGCCACGTTCAAAGGCACTCAAATCACCTTTCTTCCCCATACTGATGCTCGGTTTGAACTGCAGGAGATTGTCTTGACCATGTCTACATGCCTAAATGCACTGAGTTGCCGCCATGTGATTGGCTGATTAGAAATTAAGTGTTAACGAGCAGTTGGACAGGTGTACCTAATAAAGTGGCCGGTGAGTGTAATGTTGTCTGTATTTGACAGGAGGATGAATGGGAGACTGCTTTCAATATCCGAGATGGCCACTTCGAATATCTTGTTATGTCCTTCGGACTCTGTAATGAACCTGCAGTCTTTCAAGAATTTGTAAATTACATTTTCTGAGACCTACTGTACTGTTTGTGTCCTTGTCTACGTGGACGATATTCTAATATTCTCACCAGACCTGGGGTCTCATCTTGTCGATGTTTGCTGGGTCCTAGCCAGCCTCCATGAGAATCGCCTTTATGCCAATCTTGAAAAGTGTCTCTGAGTGCTTCAGCTTACCATTCTTAGGCTACATTATCTCTGCCCAAGGACTCCAAACAGACCCCGATAAGCAGTCTGCCATGCTAAACTGGCCACGTCTCATTGGCCTCCAAGCTATCCCTCGCTTCATTGGCTTTGCAAACTAATACCGGAAAGTCATCCAACACTTTTACACTCTAGTGGCACCTATAGTCTTGCTAGCCAAGAATGGTAGTAACCTTTGGTTGTGGACCTGTGAAGCGGAGGAAGCCTTCTTGCAACTCAAGCCTGCCTTCACCTCAGCAACTGTACTCTACTGTCCTGACCCAGAGAAGCCCTTCTATCTCGAAGTTGACATGTCCTCTGTTGGTGCCGGAGCCGTTCTCTCAAAACAAAATACTAAGAGCCGATTTTATACCTGTAGCTTCTACTTGACGACTTTCTCTCTAGCTGAGAGAAAGTACTCCATCAGGGATCATGAGTTGCTGACCATCAAGTCGGCCATGGAGGAGTGGAGATATCTCCTAGAAGACGCAGTGCATCCTATACCGATTTATGCTGATCACAAGAATCGTGGTTATCTTCAAATCGCTCAATGCCAAAACCCTCTCCAAGCCCACCGGTCCTTGTTTTTTTCCCCGCTTCAACTTTTGCCTCCACTTTCAACTAGCAGCCAAGAATATAAAGTGGATGCACTATCTTGGGACTCAGACGTCTCTGATTTCGTACCAGATCTGCAGCATTTAATACCCCAGGAATGCTTCGTCGCTATCGCATCATTACAGTTGCATGAAATTCCTCCACGGAAGACGTATGTGCGTCCTGCACTGAGGAAACGGATTCTGTCCTGGGGCCACACTTCCAATGTCGCCTGTCATTTGGGTTTCCGAAAATCTCTTGACTTAGTCTCCTGACACTACTGGAAGCCAACTCACACGAAAGATGTTAACTATGTGGCTCCTTGACCTAACTGCTCCCGTAACAAGAGGTCACATTGGAAGCCCGCTGGTCTTCTGCAGCCCCTACCCATGCATGAAACTCCCTGAACGCCATGGACTTTGTTACTGATCTACCATCCTCCTTGGGTTGCTCCTTGATCTGGATCATTGAGAATTGCTTTTGAAGATGGCGCACTTCACCCCTCTCACTGGTCTACCATCTGCGGCTGAGTTGGCTTTGCTCTTTCTTCTTCACATCCTTTGTTTGCATGGGATGCTGACTCGTATTGTCTTTGACAGAGGAGTACAGTTTACTGCCTGATACTGGTTTCCCCTTTGTTCCAAGCTCCAAATCAAGCATGACCTATCCTCAGTACATCATCATGATGGCCAGATTGAGTGGGTGAATCTGGTACTGGGAGGCGCTTCATGTATGCATGGTGGATGACTGGGTGGACCTGCTACCCTGGGCAGTATTCACTGAATCTGGGCAGTATTCAATGAATCTTGAAGGGATACCCCTTTCAACATCATCTTTGGCCAACAACCTCGGCTTCCTCTTCCACTCCCAAGCACCATGCTGGGGGCCCCTTAAACACCGCTCACCAGCATAGGTTACGACAACCCTTCAATGGTGACCAAGTGGATCCACCTCCTGTCACCAGTGCCTGATCGTGACAGTACAACTGGGCCATCGATCCTGCTGACGCTCCTCTGCCTGACACACAAGTCCTCATCAAGGAACTTGTGCGCCAGTCTGTCCATCAGGAGCGATTGTTTTAAATGCTTCAAAACATAGCATCTAGACTCCCTCAACTCAACTATGTGACTTCTAGAATACATAGCAACAAGCCCGCCAAAGTTTCCTGCAGCCCTCTGCCCAGATCAAAAAGCAGGCTGACAAAAAGTGCAGGCCTCTGCAAGTACCATTTTGGAGAAAAGGTTTGGCTCTCTGAAAAAAATATATGCCTGTGGGTACAAAGACTGAAGCTGACTCCTCACTACCTTGGTCCCTTTTCTGTCCTCCGTCAAATAAACCCAGTCTCATACAAGTTCCACCTTGTCTCGTCTCTCCGTATTTCCAACACCTTCCATCTGTCCCATCTGTAGGGATTAGTCCCAAAGGCAGCACTTTATAGACGAAACCAGCAGCAAAGTTTGTGTAAATTAGACGGATGCTTCTTTATTTTTGCCATCCGTTAAACACAAAAGAAAAACAAACATAACATAAGACTTGCTTCAGCCGGCACCTAAACATTCACAGAGTCTCTAGCCGAGCCAAAGTGTATAGGAAGCACGATCAGTCCGGGTGCCTATACAGGCCTCTCACCCATCCTGCTATCTGTAAGAAACAGCAACACCTCTGGAGAGTCTCCTGTTTGCCTCAGGACACACAAACACAGCTCCTGCTCCACAGTAAACTTGCAGTGAGACTGGGTACTGCACGCCCAGCTCACCTGACCTACCAGGCTTACATAGACAATAAAACCTGGCCTGGGCCTGGAAAAGTGGGAGCAGCCATCCCACCCAGCTCTTTGGCCGCTCCAGTAAAAACCTGGCCCGGCGAAACTGCTGCTAGCAGTTATACTAATGAATACAACAAATGTCAGTCTCCTAATGTTGCTGACACACATTACACTGGTTTTCACCTCACCAATACCAGGCATAACGCTGACACATATCGTTCCGTCAATGACAGTTCCTTGCGCCCTCTTACACATCTCACACCTCTTGTACTCAACCGGTATTCCCACAGGACTGTTGCCGCTTCCACCGTATCTATGGCTGAGGACACTTATGAGATCAAGGACATCCTCCACATGAAACATTCCCATGGAAAAACCTACTATCTCATAGATTCTTGACTCTAGAAATTGTGAAGAGAATCTCAAACTATTCAATGAACAGTGATCACAGTGATTTTTTTTTTCATTATCTATTGCCAATTAGGAGCCATGTGAGAGTTACACCCTTGCTTAGTCTCATATTTTGCTGCATAGATTTTTTTCTGGCTGTAGCCCTCAGTTCCCCTGAGGTACGGTTCAGAGTATGGGCAGATATGGCTCAGTTTACTATCTATATACGGAAATTGCTGCTCATCATCTATTTGCTGCAATTAATTTATCTCAACTATTGATTTTTTAGTGACTATAGGTTACTGATAGGGATAGCTTCCACAAGGTGGGGGAGCCTATATAGGGCTTTAGAGTATCCATGTCCAACCTGCCATCAATGTGCCATTGTCATTTATTTATTTTGTCAGCTGTGGATTGGTGGATTACTGTCTCAGAATATCAAATGATCGACATTTATTGATGTTTTATGAACAGCCGTGTCCCATCCACGAGTTATTGTATATATTATTTTAATCTTTTTTGGCATAGTATTTATTCTTGATAAATCCTTTTTAACCCCTTTCTGATAGTTGGTCATAAATTATTTGCTCTTTTTTTTCCCCTTGCCAAGAGCCATAGCTTTTTTTCTTCCATGTATATAGACATATGAGGGCTTTTTTACTGAGTACAAAATTAATATTTTAATGCTGCCATTGACCACGGCAGCATTAAAATGTTAATTAAAAAATTCTAAGTGGGGTGAAATGTGAAAAAAAACGTACCTGCGTCATTTTTGCAGGGATTTTCTTTTTCTTGTCCTTCACTCTTGAGTATAAATGATGTGTATCTGTATCTTGCAGGTTGGTATGATTCCAGTGATCCCAAATATGTAGGTTTTTAGTATGTTTTAGTGCTAAAAAATTTAAAAATATTCTCTATTTCTAAAATTTGCCATTTTCTCCAACCAATTACTTTTTAGTTTTTTCCGCCTGGGACCTGAGCTGGGGTGCATTTTTTGCAGGCTGAAGTATAATATTACTTGTACCTTTTTGATTACAATTTATTCCAATGTATTGGGGATGTAAAATGACCCCCAAAAAATTTTTTCTATGGTGTTCAGCACTTGTGATAAATGATGTTATATTTTAATACATCAGACATGTTATGCAGCAATACCAATTATGTGTAACTTTTTACATTTAGTGCCACTACAGGAATAATAGTTTCCAAAAAAATGGGAATCTGGCAAGAGAACAAAGAGTGACTATTGATCACTATATTTACTATTTTGCCATAGGCAAACTTAAACTCTATCAGTTCTCTATCTATAAAACACTAAAACGTAACTTTTATTATGTATAACACTTAACCTCTATACGCACTATTTAAAAACCTGATTTCTAACCTCTCAATATATCCCTCTCTACTTCTGAAGGAATAGCTCCCCTTCTATCATCAAGTTTGGTGGAACCCCACCTATTAACAGGAAAACCTTATATATACAGTAATTTACTAACTCCAGTAAGGGATCCCAAGCATCCTACTTGGGCAGTCATCCCTAATCTAATGTACATAAAACATATAAGGTGTTCTTTCTGATACCCTCTGCAGCGGGTAACACTTGTGGACAGAGGTGAGAAATCACAATTTAAAACGTCATGCCTGACCTCCCCAATATGTTTCACCAGCTAAACTGGCTTCATCAGGGGTTAGAGGTCCGTTGGGTACTGGGTCATAACTTTATACTATCAGAATGGGAAGGTCCATCGATACTGGTCCCTTCCCACTCAGTACCCACCCACAGCTATCCCAGAAGTGGACCATCACATTAGAGTCCACTTTTGATGGTTACCCTGCTCTTCCCAGTACCCCTGGTGCATTGGGTACTGGGGTAATAGTGACACAGGGTTAGTTTCAGCCTTATGGTGACAAAAACCACCGCTGGCTGTTTGAGCGAAAGTAATGAAGAGGCGTCAATCATACTCTCCATTACTAGCAGTGGAATAAATAGGAGGGGGGGGGGGGGGCGGACACAAAACACACAAAAAAACCTTTTATTTAAATAAACACTCCCGACACCAGCCATCTTTAACCATTTTATTAAATAAATAGATCCAAGGTAGGATACGTGGAAACCTGTAAATACACAGAAACATAACACACATATATAGGCTAGATACCCTATCCAGCATCCTGGAAAGCTATGTGGAGCATGGTTGTCACCCATCTTTCCTAGACACTGGATATCCTATCCCACATGCAGGAAATCTGGGTGATTGCCTAATCCCCCACTTGTGGCATCCAGTTGTTTTATCATAGGAAAGCTGGATGACACTTGTGGGGACTGGGGCAAAACGCAGCTTTTATTAGTGAACAATAGTTTATCTAGCATCTAGGAAAGTTGGGCGATGTCCCATCCCCTACAGGTTGCACATAGTTTTCCTATCTTAGACAATCTATGTCTCACTTATGGGGGATGGGCATTCATCCAGCATTTCTAAGATAGGAAAACTGTGTGCCCATTACTCCACCCTCCCCTCTTCCCCCTCCCACTCTCTATCTTCCCAACCACTCTAAACCCCCCTCCTTTACCCTCCACTCTAAAAAACCTCCCCCACCCCACTTTAACCCGTCTCTAAATTACCCCTCCCCCACATCACTCTAACTCCCCCTTTCTCACTCTAATTCCACCCCCTCCACACTCTCAACCCTCCTCTGGCCTAAGATGCTATCAGAAGAACCGAGCGGCAGCAGGGTAAGCTTGAGCTTGATGTGCCCCGCCACCGATCTGTTCACCACTGCCGATCTCTGCAGCCACTCCCAACAATGTTGGCAAATGCCACAGGTGCCCTCCAGCCACTCACACATTCTCTGCTACCGCCGCCCGTCTTGCGGGGGAAGGGCTCAGATGCAGTGGCAGAGACTGTAGGGGGAAGCAAAGTGTAAAAAATAAAGATTAAGCATCTTCTCCCTGCTGTCAGCCTCCCCCCTAGAAGTATATTTAAAGAACCTCCCGCAACCAGCTGTCTGGTGGAGGTTCGCTACGTGTCCCGGGAGTGCAGGAGGACTCCCCTATTTGCGGGAGTCTCCCGAACGGTAGGGTTGGCAAGTATAGTTAAAATATCTAAGTTAAAGGGGTTTTCTCACCACAGTGATTAGCTTTTAACATGTAGAGAAAGGTAAATGAAGACGATTACCAAATAGTTTGCTGTTTTGATTTTGCTTTGTTCAGGAGATATGGAAGATGTATTCTCCTCTTTGTGCACACAAGGTTCTCTTGGTTACCGACCACCTCTCCCTGTTCTGTCTTTTATCTTATTGATCCAAGATGGCGCAGTCAGTCAGTTCAACCATGGTTAATCAAGTACTGCTGAGTCTTATCTCTAGCACAGGAGCTTTTTATTTTTTTTGTAAGTACATGACTAGTTTTAACTTTTACAGCTCTGAATCCACTAAAAATCCGACGAGACATAGGCTATGTCGAAAGCGGACGTTTTTTTTTCTGATGCAGGACTGCGGTTTTTGTCACGCTTTGTACAAAAACCACTGTCGCTTATCATTTTTTTGCCATCACCCATACAATTGTAAGTTAAGACGGCAAGAAAACTAAAAGCGCCGGCATATTATACAACATGTTGCATAATACACCGGCGCCAAGAAGACATATGAGCAGAGAAAAGACGTGCTGTGGAGACTGCAGCTCGTCTATTCTATTGAGTCTGTTTGGGGCATGCAGGAGAGATCGTATACTTCGGCGCTTTTTAAAAATTTCGATCGGCTCTCTAGCTGCATTGGAGACCACTAGTCATAGACTTACACTCCTTTAGAGAGAATCACACATTGCCATAATGTTAACATTACCAAAGCGTGTAAATACAACCTTACTTTTTGAGGAAAACGACTGTATACTAAAATCTGATGTGTGTTTTTTTGTCCCCAGAGATTGTCTGTTTATAGATGTTGACAAGCCCTATTCAATTGTCATTTAGATCCTGATAAATATAAACATTAAACTGAAGGAAGGTGTACTTTCTTTTTCCCATGACTGTATATAGCATGGTACGTGACCTTAGTTCTCAGCTGCCCCAGCTGGGAATGAATTTAACTGATGACTAGAATTTGGCACTCTTAGCTGAAAGAAAAGAAATCTCTCATCTCTTGTACGACAGAGCAGCGTGGGCACAACTATTCACAGAAGAACACTTGTCTTCTAGCTACTTAACAGACCATTGTGGGTGCTGGAATCTTGTAGCAGGGTAAAAAAAAAAAAAAAAAAAAAAAAAAAAAAAAAAATAAAAAAAAAAACAAAAAAAACAAAAAAACCTTGCTATTCCGAAAGCACACGCGGTAAAATGAAGAGGACTAATATGAAGTCTAAAAAGCCAACACACAGTATTTATCTTTTTCACACTTATAGAAACAGAGTAAATAATTTACATTAATGCTTTTAACTTCTATTTGCTTCATCAGTTTCTATTATCTTGGCTTTAGTACAAGTGACTTTATATAACCAAATAATTCACATTAGAGATGCAATTTTGAAAGTACACAATGTGCAGGTCAAATCCAGCATACATTATAAAACAATTTTGATATTTTTTATAGAGGAACATTAGTTGAGGTGTATATCAACAATTTCCAGTGGGAGGAGAAAGTCTGATCAGGTTATTGAACCCAAACCTGGAAACTATGGGCGACATGTATGAACGGGCTTTTCGCCTGTTTTTTGGCGTATACTGCGCCTCCCGGCCCGAATCCCCTTGTCGGACGCAGGGATGCAGTGTTAGGCGCAGCGTTAGCCCTTTTCAGCTGCGCCCCGCATGAAGGGGTGGGCAGTGGGCGCGGGTGTGCGCGGTGTAGGCACGATTCCGGGGGGGATGCGGAGCGGGCACGTATACTCCGTGGATGTATGATGGCGAGTCGGAAAGCGAGGTGCAGTGCCAGCGCTCGGCAGCTACGACAGGCAGGACCTGGTATATTTTGGTCTAAATGCTCCGGGCGGAGTCGAAGTGAAGCATGAATGGAACATGCGACGGAAGCTGTACCAGAAGATCGCAAAGAGAAATCTCGGCGCTACGCTACGTGCAGCAGAGTATGAATCACGAAAAAATGCCGTTATAAAGGCGGAATCTTGTCAGAGAAAAGAGATGAACCTCAAAAAATTAACATAATAAAAAAAAATCACTTTCCAAAAAATCTAGAACGGCTTCAATATCAAGAAATCGGATATTGGAAATTGCCGGGAAATACAGTTAATTCAAATTCGAAAGCTATTCTCATTGGTGGCATAAACAACAAATCAGTTAATATGAGCGACAGTAAAACCATTAAAACCTATGGAGACCGATTGACCAATCAGATCAACGGTGTGGACAGTACAAAATACAGTAAAATACAGAAGAGAGCTGATTTCGTTGAGCTAAGGGGGCTTGGCTATCACGGGCCAATTCAGATTAGGAGCGGTAAAGACCTATTATAGCCTATGGAGAATTTTGAACCAATCAAATCAAGGCGGGAACAGTTCAAATACAGTAAAAGGCAGAAAAGAGCAGTTGGTTTTAATGCGGCGGGGGCTTGGCTATCCCAGCCAATCAGAGCGCGAGCTATCTTACTCCTTTGTTAGTCTATGAGAGATGGGCACAATGCAATCTCGGCTCTCAGCGCCGTGCGGCATGGAGTATGAATATAATAACTCATTATTTTTTTTTGAAGTGTAAAACATTATCAGGATAAGCGCCTGAAACCTTCTTTAAAAAGAAAGTACTTAAATCCACTAACAACGCGTTTGTCGCCGAGTCCGGCGTACATAAGGTATTGCAATAGAGAGAATTGCCGGGAAATGCAGTAATTCAAATTTTGTTTAAGCTCTTATCATTAGTCGGCTAAACCAGCAATAAGAATAGGAGCGACAGTTTCCCATTAAACTTAAGGATGAACTATTGACCAATCAGAATAGGAGCAGACAAAGACCCATTATATACTATGGAGAAGTTTTGGACCAATCAAAATCAAGGCGGGGACAGTTCAAATTACTGTTAATATACAAGAAAAAGAGCTGATTGGCTGAGTAGCGGTTGGCTTGGCTATCCAGCCAACAGAGCGCGAGCTACTTCTCCCATTGTAGGTCTATGGGAGAGAGCGGCGCACTGACATCTCGGGCTGCGCAGTGCGGCATGAAGTATTAATAAAAATAAAATAATTTTTGATTAAGTGTATAACATTATCAATAAGAGCTAAAACTTATGTAATAAATAAATCAGTTTAAAACACCCGAACAACGCGTTTGTCGTCGAGGACCGGGCTACATAGGGATATTGCAATAGAGGAATTTTCTCGGGAAATACAGTAATTCAAATTGTTTAAGCTCTTCTGATTGGTCGGCATAAAACAGCCAATCAGAATAGGAGCTCAGTGGCCCTCCATTATATCATATGGAGGAGAATTGACCAATCAGAATAGGAGCGACAGGGACCCATTAAAACTATGGAGAAAATTGACCAATCATATTCCAAGGCGGGGGACAGTTCAAAAATACAGTAAAAAGGCAGAATACGAGTGATTGGTTGAGCTAGCGGGGGCTAGTCTAGCTTAGCCCATTCCAGAGCGCGAGCTACTTTCTCATAGAGTTCTATGGGGGAAAAGAAATTCCGAGCAAGCTCTGTGATTGGGCTAAGTTAAAAGAGGAGGCCGTTATTTGACATTGGGAGAGCGAGCGACGCTCCTATGGGTTTTCTAATCAATCTGAAATAAAACTGTACATGCGAAATCAAATGGATTAAGACTACAGAAGTTGTTTTTTTTTCTTTTCCCCCGATGTGGTATATAAATGAATAATAATTGGGGGTAACGAAAAGAAATATTACATCAATAAATCTGTTTATTTCTTTATTTTCGTTACCCAAGGATCAATAGTATGGGTGCAACAAAATAAAGAAATAAACATGATTTTTTCATAGTTTAAGCGCCCCCCGGCCCCGACATAAATCAGGCACAGATTTCCCGGAAAACTACGGTAAAAGCGCCCCCCCGACCGGCGAGTTCATACAGCGCCCTAATTCTTGTAAGGCATGGTACAGCCCTAGCCTAATCTCACTGAGATCAAAGACTTAACTGTATAATAACTGTCTACTATTCATTTTATGTCATGAGTCTAGAATTGCAGAAGGAAAAATAACTGCTGGGTTAGGAAACCCAAAAAGTAAACTACTTGTTTTCCTGAAAAAGTGGATATTGTGTAATAACTCCTAATTGGGGTCAGCAAAGGGGTTTTCCCCAAAATTCTGTGGTTTAGATTTTTTTAATTTCTTCTTGATGTGCTTTTAATGTTTTGTAGGGGAACACAAGACCTGGGAACCTTAAAGGGGGTTTTCTCACTACAAGGTTGTTTTTATGTTTAAAGATCTTGCAAAACAAGTCACTTTGCAATATGTGCCCTTAACAGTGTCTACTATTCTAGATTTCCCCTCTTGTTGGGGGTGATCAGTTTTCAGGTCACTATAGCTCAGACCCGTTTGTCTCTCCTGTAGCTGCAGCAGGTTGCTATGCTGCGACCGGCTTCTACGCAGCCCGTGAAGCCAGTAAAATACCCCCGAATTCAAAATGAAACCAAAAAAAACGAAACTGAGTTCGGGATCAAAGTGTGAGACAACCCCTTTATTTAGGTTTGGGGCATCTGTATTTTGGCAAAAATATCAAATATTCATGGTTTCTTCATGTACTTGCTATCTCTGGTCTCCTGTCCACAGTCTTTGGTCCATGTTCAGACGGAGAGTTTTCTTTTTTACAAAGCTTAGTTTTTTCTTTCACTAGCTAGATTAATAGACAATTAGATACTAAATTGGGTACAGATAAATAAGCCATATACTATATGTTATATAGTGCCACTTTCAACAATTACTTTCCAATTCTAGCCCTCTAAGTGATGTGGAGGTGGATTTTTTCCTTATACACACCTTCAGACAAGACAACACAAGACTAAGGGGAAGCCCCTGAAGCAGCACATCATCTTGTCCTGTGTTCTATTGCCAAATATTTTTTTATGGATTTTAAATAAAGGATATTTTTATTAATTGAATGGATTGCTGGATCAACTTTTTCCTTATTTGCTTTGTCCTCTGCCAACCTGGGGGATCCGTGCAGTCCATACTACAGGAGCGGTGTGCTGGCTTTCTTTTGTTTTTCAAGACTACTCAATCATGTGATCATGCAACCTTACATTAGTACAAGGAAGTCTGATTTTCACTGTGGAAGGTGAAAAACAGTAAAACCGGCAAATTAAGCAAGAACTTGGACCCAATGCTCAATTTTTAATTCAGATTTATCAGAATGTTCTAAAAAATTTTGCACTTTTTCAAACCATTTATTTCCGGGCCCCCAAATAGGGCAGTTAAAAACCCGGTTTTTGCGGGCCCGGGGGGGGCCCGGCTGTGAAGCCGGGGGGGGGCCCTGCCGCCGGGCAGGCTCCCCCCTCTGGTTTCACTGCAGCTCTTCTTAATTGTATGAAAGCCCGTTCAAACCGTGCATAAAATTTAAAAATAAAACGGCGGGGCAGGGAGGCTGGCCCCCCCAACCGCCCCCTCCCCTTACATCGGCTCTGCAGGGGCGCGGGGAAAGTGACTCATCGCCCCGCCTGCCGAGCTTCCTGTTCTCACCCGGGAGGTGAGGGAAAGATCCCGGGGCGGGCGCGGCCAGGTAAGTAATTAGCTACAGGGGGCCCTAAAAACTAAAGGGGGGGCCCTTACAACAAAAGGTTTTTTGGGGCCCTCCCAAATTGGGGGGGGCCCTACACTATTGAGGGGGCCCCCTCCCAAATAAAGGGGGGGGCCCTGCATTTAATTGGGGGGGCCCCTCCCACTAAATGGGGGGCCCCGGCACTATTGGATGGTCCTGCACTATTGGAAGGGGCCCTGCACTATTGACGGGGCCCCTAAAACAAAAGGAGGGGCCTGCACTTTTGGGGGGGCCCTTCCCTTATTGGAGGGGGGCCCTAAAAACTAAAGGAGGGGCCCTGCATTTTGGGGAGGGTCCTTCACTTTTGGGAAAAGGGGCCCCTACAACTAAAGGGGGGGCCCCTTTAACACTATTGGAGGGCCCGCACTATTGGAAGGGGCCCTAAAAATAAAGGGGGGGCCCCTGCACATTGGGGGGGCCCCTTAAAACAAAAAGGAGGGGGCCCTACAAAAAAAAGGGGGGGGCCGTAAAACCTAAAGGGGGGGGCCTACAACAAAAGGAGGGGACCCTAAAAACTAAAGGATGGGGCCCGGCACTAAAGAAGGGGCCCCCTTTCAAGTAAAGGTTGGAGCCCTGCCAAAAGGGAGGGGTTACAACAAAAGGATGGGGCCCGCCCCCTAAATGAGGGGCTTGCACAAAAGGAGGGGGCCCTAAAAACTAAAGGGGGGGCCCTGCACTAAAGGAGGGGGCCTCCCAACAAAAGGAGGGGCCCCCTGCTCTAAAAAAAGGGGGCTTTTTCAACTAAAGGATGGGCCCTCACTAAAGCGGGGGCCCCCAAAAACTAAAGAAGGGGGCCCTAAAAACCAAAAGGGGGGGGGTTTTACCCCTAAAGGGGGGGGCCCCTACAAAAAAAAAGGAAAATTGGGCCCTACAATTTTGGTTTGGCCCCCTAAAACAAAAGGAGGGGTTTAGAACTCCCGGGGGGCCCCCTAAGCTCCCTACCCCGGGTCTTAAGTGAAAAAAAAAGGGCCCCCTTTAAGTCCCTTAAAACCGGGCCCCTTAAGTTTCCCTTTACGTCTCCCTAAGCTATTAGCTTACCCCCCAGGGGCCCCATTTTACCTATTTACTGACTGGGGGGGTCATAAATTACGGGGGGTTTTTATTACCATTTGGGCCCTTATAGATGGGGAGTTTGTACAAAGGGGGGGGGGGGCACTCAGTTGGGGAAAAAAATGAAAAATAAGGGGTCTCAGGGCTTGTGTTATAAATTCACGGGAAAGTGGGGGATGGAGCAAATTAATAAAGGGGTTTTGGACCCAAAAAGAAAAAGAAAAGAGAAAAAGTGAACGAATATTTAGACAAGAGTTAATTTGAGGCCCTTAAAAGTTTAAGGGAAATAAATTTTTAAAAAATATTAAACCCCTAAAAGGGGGCACTGTATGGGGGGAAATTTTTGGTCTTGATGTAATGTTTTTTTTCAGTACAAAATGGGGTTTTTAATCAGTATTGTTATGTTGGGGGGTTTTGTGGTTTAAAGATGTTGGGTATTATTAGGTGCTTGTATATGGTTGTTGTTTTTTTGAATAGGTCTTGGTATGTGATTTTGGGCCGAAAAACTATGGTGGTGCTAGTGGCATATGGTAAATGATAGGGCGGTTAAATTTTTTAGTATTTTTATATTGTTGTTGGCCCAAAAAAATTTGGGCTGGGTATACTGGTTTTGGGCAGTAACATTTTTTGTGGTGACTGTGGCGGTATTTGCTGGCCTTGTATATGAACTGAAATTCAAAATTTAGAAAAACCCGTAAACCCTTTTATTAAAAACCCCCCCAAAAAAACTAAAAATCCAAAACAATTTGGGGGAAATTGCATTTTTTTTTTTTTTTGGCCCCCCTTAAAACCCTTTTTTTTTTTTCCAGGGGGGTGAGGGGTTTTGGGCCGGGGGTTTGGGTGTGGCTCTGTCGGGGGCGGCCCGGGAAAGGGGTTGTTGCGGGGGGGGGGTCGGCCAGAGGGGGGAGCCAGGGACAAAAGTGGGGGGGGCGGGGCCAAAGCTCCAGCTTTTTATGGGGCCCCAAAAATTTTTTGATGGCGGCCCCCATACTACACTTTTAGTATTGTCCCAAGTTAGTAAAAGTGGGAAAATGTTTTGTTTAATAAATCCATTGGGGTTTTTTATAGGTTTAATTTCATTTTTCAGGGTATTCACAAAATTTCACCCCCAGTAGAGGTGTTTAAGGCCCAGCGGGATCCCTTTTTTTTTTGCTCTTCAAATTAAAAAGGGAAAATTAAGGTTCTGGGTTTTTGTATTTCTTTTAATTCTGTATTGAGGCATACAGAGGTTTTTTCCTCACAGATCCATACCTACATGAGATTATCACATCATATGTCATCACATTACTTATTACAATGATATTTTCTACTAGAAGCATTGCATCTAGGCAAGAATAAGAGCGCAGTATAGAGGTAACATACATCAGCACATGGGGTGCTAATATTTTTAAAGCCTAAGTATGCTGCTGTGCGTAAAGAGAAGGAGCAGGGAGAGACTAGGAATCACTCCTCTCGTGAATAGCAGATTTATTACTATCCAGCTTTCTTGTCCAAAGTATTCTGGGGCTGCTCCTATTAGTCAAATAATGTTTGTGCTGTTTTGACCAATAGAAGAATGGGTTTGTGCAAATAATATGCTGGCCTTACAACGTGTAGTATGTTCAGATTAAAGATTAGCTTTAAAGGGGAAAAATGTAAAACTAAACTCTAATTTTATTCCCCCAGGATAAAGACATAAAATAATGGAAAGATTTAGGTTCAACCTCTGGGTGGCTTTGTATGTATATAGCTCTCTAAGTTCATTTCTATGGGATCCGCAGAAGCAGCCAAGCAGCTGTTGCAGTAATTTATATAGAAGAGAATGGTCCCTGGTCTATTCCTTGCCCATATGAATGAAGTGGCTGTCAGGCAGAATGGGGGTAAGAGGATTTCCATTCTGGAGATGAGTGACAGCCCTAGAAATTTGGGGCCCCATCTATTAAACTCCAGGCAAATTTCCCGTGGTACACCAAAAAATGTCTACAGTGGGAATACCCCTTTAGACAAGTCACAAACCTGTTTTGCACCATGTTCACATTTTTATAGATGATGCATTAGTTTTACATTTATAATATTTGTGAGCATGGAGTTACATTTGCAAACTTATGGTGATAACTTTCTCCTACCTCTGAGAATAATGATGTCACATAAGACATTTTTCTACATTCGGAGATTCTATAAAACAGGTCACCCTTGCAGAATTTAAATTTATGAAACTGAGTTGAAGTAATTTATAATGTAAAAATGATTCATTGTAGTACCTCTGTCTCTTATTGTCTGCTTTCTTACACTAGAAATTGGTCTTCTGCAGTTCTTAAAGGAATTCCATTTAGAACATTGTAATGTATAAATCAGTTGGATTGACGGACAGCAATGAGAACTGCCAGTGGCAGTATCATAAAGTAGGTTCTGAGACGACTATGTGATGTTCATACCCTAGGCACATAAGGCACATAGACCCCCCCATGGGAACATTCAGCTTCATCCATGCCACCTTGTGCCCCTTCTTGGCTGGGGTGAAGTGTCAGCCTAAGCAGTCGCCTACCTTCGCCGACCCATCATCCTGGCCCTGTTCATATCCAGTCCAGGACACCATGTGCTCTTGTCGGGGTTTAGAAGGAGCCATCTTCTGATAACCTCTTCTATATTTAACTATATACTGATACTTTGCCCTGGAATGAACTTTGCACTGATATCCTTTTCTGGAATGAATTATGAACTGATATCCTTTAAGTAAGCATGTACTGATGTCCTGTTCCAGAATGAACCATGTAGTGATACCTTCTACTGTAATGAATTAAGAACTGATACACTGTTCTGGAATGAACTATGAACTGATATCCTTTAAGGAAGCATGTACTGATGTCCTGTTCTAGAATGAACCGAGTACAGATACCCTCTACTGTAATGAACTATGTACTGATACCTTTAACTGGAATAAGCCAGGTACCCTATCCTATGATCATCTGTGTACTGGAATTATCCATGCAATAATACCCAGATTCAGAATGATCTACGTCCTGAAACCTTATACTGAAATGACTGAGATCCTGTCCTAGAATAATATATTTGTACTATTTCATATATTTCAATACTTAGGGCGACATCTATGTATGGGGCTGCGCTAGTATTCTGGTGTCCTTTCAGCACAAAAACTGGTGCAGCCCTGTTCTCTTGATGTATGAGCAGGCGCACTCCAAAATTAGGCTCATTTTGTGGCAGCCGTGCAACTTTGTAATGTGCTCAAGATGTGGGGGCTTTCTGGAGGCATGTCACACCACCACTGTATGATTCTACACATTTATGACTGTAGGACGGCAAAACTGGGCGCATTACTCCTGGAACAGGTAGATCAAGTTAAAGTGGTTTACCTGAGCTCGAGTTGTCATAGTGGAACTACAATGCGACAAATGTATGACCCGCAGTAGAACAGGTACATACATTCAGGCGTATTCTTCACTGCTTTAAAGAAGTTGTCTCACTACAGGCTTTCAGCCTACTTCAGTGTGTCTGGCAGCATAGGATTTTTGAATTCAGGGGCCTGCTTCTTGTCTGCCTCTTCTCTACCTCCTTCCCCCCTCCTCAGCACACAGACAGCTTTCCAACTCCAACTGCAGTAACTTCTATACAGCAGGGGGAAGGCGAGGGGGTTTGCTGCCAGAGTTAACCCTGTGTGTGCCTGCCTAGATCTGCTGCTCACTGCTGGATCAGCTGCACTGTGCTGTGGCCGAGCTCTTGCTGCTCCTCTCCACAGAGTCAGGAGACAGCAGGGAGAGGGCTGATCTATGAGTGGCTATGGAGCCAGAGGTCTGTGAAGCTGTGTATGCTAATAGCAGAGCAGGGGGGATGCAAGTGTTCCTATACCCCCTGCTTAGCATACAAATCTCCAGTGACATCTCAAGCAACAACAAACAAACCCTGTCAGAACAGACACAGGGCAGCTGTGAAGTGAGTTACTATAATCACGATGTGTCACTAATACAGCAGAGCAGGGAGGGATATTAACCATTCACATGCCCCCCTGATCTGTTCTATTAGTATAGTCAAAGCTTCACAGACACATCATGATTATAGTAACACACTTCACTGCTGTCTCATCGTACTGACCACAGATCAGCCTTATCTCTACTCTCCTCAATCTGTGTAGAGAGCAGGAGGGAGCAGGCACACACAGGGTTAATCCAGGCAGCACAGCTACACAGACACAGAAGCCAGAGCTCTCCCCCTCCCTTCCCTACAGAAGCATACTGTGCGGGAGGGGCTCTGTGCTCAGACCTGTATTGAGAAGCTGATGAGTCATCAGCTCTCACAGCCAGTGAAGAAAAATCAACAGGTTTGGGTGGCTATAGTGATTTGAGAAGCTGATGCACTCCTACTACCAGGGATAACTCAAAATCAGTAGGAAATTTATAATGAACATATATTGCAAAGCTGCTTATTTTTTAAAGATCTTTTAATTAAAACTCAATCATTGTAGCGAGACAACCCCTTTAAAGCTATTTAGAACTGGGCTCTTTGCGCTTAGATCATACATGTCGACTTTAGTCTATTAAACATTTAAATTGAAATGTAATAATAAATGTGTGAACATTTAGTTTTTCTGCAGCTACAAAGTAGGAAAACTGTAGCATTACACTATGCCATTCACAACAATGTGCAGGACAGGACAGGTCCTCCAGAGCAAGACATGTTCTTTATAACCACTCCTTCTTCTGGCCAAGAGATAAGAATCCTGAGCAGAAGAACCTTTGTATTGCATTAGAATTCATTCATAGGATATATGAAAATGGGGTTTTCTAAACTAGTGAACCCTTTCAGCAGTGGTGGTTCTATAGCAGTGATTGGCATATCAGCTTTGCTACTCCTTGCTGAGTCTATTAGAGGGACATTGCTAACAGATTATTTTAAACAGCAAGACAAAAGGCTATAGGGCTCTAAAGAGTTAAAGCGTTTGTCAGTAACCTAGATAAACAAGCTACTGTGCTAGAGATAACACATGGTAGGGAGTGGCGTTAACATGGTCTGCCAAGGCAGCTGGAGCAATGAGAGCAGAGAGAGATGGTTGGTAACCTAGGGAAGCTTGTGAACATAAACAGGAGATAAGATGATCTCTATCTCCAAAACAAAGCAAAATCAGACCAGTAATGTATCTGGTAATAGCATTTATTCACCTTTGCCTTCACATTTAAAACTAATCATTGTGGTGAGAATAAACCTTTAAGTGAACAATCACTTAAATTTGATGTGTTACAAGCAGGAATAATGGGTAGGCAGAAGTATTTGAATGATCTTGATAAGGCATTAATTATGATGACAAGATAACATGGTCAGAGCATCATCAACAGAAAGCCGAATACTCAGTGTTGCATGTGGGGAACAGAGACTGTCTAGCTGTGACTAGCTAAAAACAGCTTATGCTAGCTAAGGTAGGAAATTCTTAGAACATACAGTGCATTGTAGCTTATAGCAAGCCGATAGAGTCAGTGTGATGCTGTCAGCAATGTTCTCCTGGCAAACCTTAGGTCTTGTTATTCATGTTATTCAATACCACCTGTATACGATACCCAACTCTACATCTCCGGCCCAAGATGTCACCTTTCTGCTCTCCCGGATCCCAGACTATCTTTCGTCCACATCCTCCTTTTTCTCCTCTCGTCTCCTAAAACTGAATTCATCATCTTCCCACCATCCCACTATATCCCTCCACCCGATCTCTCTATCACCGTCAATGGCTACACTCTCTCACCAGCTCCACAGGTCCGCTGCCTTGGCAAAAACTTTGACTCCAATCTGTCCTTCAAACCGCACATTCAAGCCCTTACCTCTGTTTGCCACCTCCACTTGAAAAATATCTCCCGAATCCACTCATTCCTTAACTTTGATACTACAAAAATGCTGGTCCATGCACTCGTCATCTCCCGTCTAGACTACTGCAACATCCTTCTCTGTGGCCTCCTGTCTAGCACCCTCGCTCCCCTCCAAACCATCCTTAAATCTGCCATCTGATTCACCTGTCTCCTCGATACTCCTCTGCCTCTCCCCTCTGCCAATCCCTACACTGGCTACCCATTGCCAAGTGAATCCAGTTCAAGTTACTAACCACAACCTACAAGGCTCTCCATAGCCTCTCTCCTCCATACATCTCTGCCTTAATCTCCAGATACCTCCCCTCTCACAATCTCCGCTCCTCACAGGACCTTCTTCTCTGCTTTTCCCTTTTCGGCTCTTCACATAACCGTCTCCAACACTTCTCCCGTGCTTCCCCCACACTCTGCAACTCACTGCCCCAACACATCAGACTCTCCTCCACTCTCACTTGCCTCAAAGGCAACCTGAAAACCCATCTCTTCAAGATTGCCTATACACAACAATAACCCCATTGCACTACTCCACCCCACAATCATGTCTGCCCCTCACCTCCTGTCTCTTAATTCTTACCTGTAGACTGTAAGCCCTCACGGGCAGATCCCTCTCCTCCTGTGTACCAGTTGTTATTTATTGTCACCTTGTACTTATTTGACCTACGTTATGTATACATCCCTCCTTTATTGTACAGCGCCCTGGAACTTAGGGCACTCTAAAATAAATAATAATAATAATAATAAATAATAATGTGAGTGTTAGGCATTCTCACACGCTTATATCTGTGGACAATAATATCATTTCCGAATTAGCGCCGAAGTGCGCCAATTAACAGGCTTGAATCCGTCCTAGTAACTAACGTAAAAGCACAGTTCTCATAGAGAACTATGCATTACGTCTCCTCTCCCTGCTCCGAATACGCCGAAGGGGGAGATATTGACAGTCACTTTCTAAGCGGCGTATACGGGCCGCTACAATGACTGTACTATGGGCCGGCGAAGTTCCGGCCCCCCAACCCGCTGGGTCCCCCGCTCCGGGGTCCGCCCCCGGGGGACAACGGGGAATTGCGGGGGGGGAATTACGCCCCGCATTTTAAACCTGTGAACAAGCCTTTTCTTTTCACTTACCTTAAAATTTTTCAGACCAACTATACCTTTCATGGCAACATGGCACAATGCAATGGCAGCAGGGAAAAGCTCCCTTCTAAAAACCTGCCCCCCCAAAAGGGCCCAAACACAAAAACCCCCCATCAATCCCCCCAAAAACGGGCCCCCTCCCCCTTTTCCCCTTAACCCCCCAACTTTAAGCCCCACCGCCCCCCCCTCCCCAGTTTTTTTATTTACCTTGATTTTAGCCCTTAGAACCCCCCTTTTTTGTCCCCCCGGGGAATTTAAACCCTAAAAAAATTTAAAAAAATTAAAAATTTCCTTTAACCCAAATTTTTGGTCAAAAAAAATTTATCAAAAAAATAATGAAGGGGACAGGAAAAGCCTTGCCAATCCCCCTTAAGGGGGGGCAAAGTAAAACTTAAAGGTTTTTTCTCAAAGAAACTGATGGGGGGCTTTTGCAAACCCAAATTTATTAAAAATAAATTTAAAAGCTTAGGCTTTGGGGGTTTGTCCCGGGGGAATTTGGGGGGCTTTTAAACCCCCCTTTCCCCCCGGGGGGGAGGGGGGGGGGGGGGGGAGTAGGGGGGCCCCCCTTTCCCCGCCCAAAAAACCCTAGGGCCCCTTTTTTTTGGGGTAATAAAGCAAAAAACCCCCCCCCAAACCCGGGGGAAAAGGGGAACCAAAGGTAAAAAAGGGGTTTCCTAAACAAGGGCCGTTTCCCCCCAAAAAAGGGCACTTCCCTTTTTACCCCAAATCCCCCATTTAACCCGTTAAAGGCCTAATTTTTAAGCAAAAATCACAGCCTAGTTCAACCCACACCCCCTTTGATGTGATTGGTACCTCTTTTTAGTTAAACCCTTTGGGCCCCCCCTGTGTAAACTCCCATGTGCTGTAATTGGCGCATTACTCCGTGCTTACTCCCCTCCTGGTGTGAAAATGAAAGTGAAACTGGGACAGGGAAAGCTCTGATGTGAAGGATCTATTCAATGCTAGATTCACTCTTCCCACCAATATAACACACATATAATACACTCTGCTAGACAAAATGACAAGATGTCACTTTATGTCACATTATGGGGCTATATGTATAACTGCTTACACCAATGCAGGTGTTCTGGTTACAAGGATTGCTTGTGACTACCACAACTTTCCAGGCATGAGAACTGACTATTGCAGGAGGTCTGCAGAGCTGTGGAATCATCTCCCTTCCCCTGCTCACACAGAATGAGGACTAGAGAGGAAGTGGAATGATGTTGAAACTCTTCAGTGAGGGAGAGGAGAGACCCGCCTCTGGATTTGAAGTAGTAAGAGAGAGAAAATGTTAAGATGCCTGCAAAAGCCTGTAATAAGAAAACCCCTTTACCATGTTGCCTTAACATAAGTATGACCCATGGAGGTCCCACCTTGCAACTTACAGGACTTAAAATAGACCTGTGGTCATTCCTAACCTGCCTAATTTAGTAAAAAGTTGTACTTCCTGTAAAATAATTCTTATAACTCTATACAAGAAATATATCACTTTATCTGTCAATTGGATTTAACAAATTGATGGTGTGCCCATACACACTCTGATATTGTCAGAGTCAATGTGTGTAATAGGGCTGGACTGGGACTAAAAAGCAGCCCTGGCACAAAACCCTCACCAGCCCACATATAATATCCACTTACAAATATGGCAAGTCACGCAGCTTGCCCCTTCCTAAACAACACCATCAACATAAGCAAGAAATTAAAAGTGACATATGGAAACTCCTAATAACATGGTCAGGGACTGGTGTTTACTTGCTTTAACAATCAAGGACAACTGTATGATGCCACTATACAAGCGTCAATATAACCTTCAATATCAAAATATAATGAGCACATAGTGGTCAGATACTAGATCAGGTTGCTATCACATGACAGTGAATAAAGCACTGATCCAACACAAAAGCAAAATAACCATTGACATCCAGGGACTCACAGGAGACATCTTCTCTGATGGGAGTTGTTCTCTTCCTCTTTTCTTCTCCATCTGATCCAGGCTGCTATGACGACTTTTACTAGCCACAACTCGTCTCTGCAGAATTTACAACACAAACATCTAAGACTCATCACTTTTACAACATTTTCCTACATGTACTCACCTTTGTATAAACTCCTCATTCATAGCATCTCAAATGGTAATAATGACCCCCTTGTACCCTAAACAGTTAAAGTGCCCCCAGAAAGCTATGGGGCTCCCATTTGCTGTCCCCAAAAAGTAGGTAGGTACACCCCCAAATTAGGTGGTTATATAGACCCCCTTAGTAGGTATGTAGCTATGTATATTGTTCCTCTCAGTAGGTAGGTAGGTAGGTACTGGCTGCCCAGTAGATAGGTAGGTAAACAAACCCCTTAGTAGGTAGATAGGTATATAGCCCCCTCATGTAAGTAGATAGATATATAGGCCCCATTAGGTAGGGATATTGCTCCTCCCTACTAACAAGCGTCCTTAAAATGAGATGCATTAAATCGAAAAAGAAAGGAAAAACACCCCCTAATCATCAAGCAAAAAAGTAACACATCTATCTATCTATCTATCTATCTATCTATCTATCTATCTCTCTATCTATCTATCTATAAGGGTATGTAAGCCCCCATTAAAAATAAGTAATACTCACCTCTCCCCATTCCCCAAATAAACAGCTTATTCCTCTTGCTTGTCTCGGGCAGAGGTGGCATGACATCATCAAGTCACCTATGCCGAAAAACTACTCCCATCGGGTGCAAACCTAAGGCAGAGTGCCACACTACACTACATCCCACCACCTGCAGCACTTACTTGCTAGTATGGAATACTTGGCAGGGCAGGGAGCCAATGGCATCCCAAGGACGGGCATACAGATGAAAACATGTGCCAGAGTTTGGGGCCAACAGGGGATTCACCAGCTCCCCCAGTAGGCCAATCCAAAGAGGTTGCAGCAGCCTGGAAACATTTCATGGCAGTTTGCCAGTCTAGACCCGTTGTTCTTGGACACACCACTTTGAAAGCTGAAATAGTAACACCCATCTGATTGATTCAGTAATATATTTCTAGAAGTAGCAGCTTAGGAAGAGCACATCACAGAGTTATTAGAGAAGATGCTCCAGAAATGATGAAAACTGTTTTGGAGGCACAAGGGGGACTTACAAAACAATGGTTTTAATGTTATGGCTGACTGGTGTATACTGGCAGCAAAGATATTTCTTTGACACTGACATTTAATATAAAATTACTATTTTATCTAGGTAAGACTGGACTTTAAAGACACATTCCCATGTGCTTTTAAAAGTCATAGACTGTAATGATTTACTTTTATTGTTAGGAAATGTACAAGTAAGTTAAAATATCGGAAGTGTTACTGTAAATAATAGTTATCATCCTACTTCATGTGTATAGTGCATGAGGCAACACTTCCTTGTTTTGTTAAATGCAAAATAGCTCTCCTCTAGAAGGAAGGAAAAAATCTCCCCACTGTATGGTGGATTGCCACAAGTAGAATCAGCACCCAAGTGAAGTGGTTCCAGTACAGAATTATTATTCTACAAAGTGACAAGTCTATTTATGCTCGAACCATATTTGAATGTTAAAACAAATAAAGGGTAGGGTGTATCAGAGAAAACCTTTTTCATCGCATTTTTAGAATGTTCATACTTAGGGTTCAGGACGTCAAACTTGATTTTTTAACTCTAATCTTAAATTGGGTAGACTAGGTTCACAACTGCTACTGTGGTTCCATTCAGAGTCTGCCAGGCTGATGTAATTAAAAATAGTGAGAAAAAAAAAAAACAGATGGACACCTTGAATTTTTATGCATGAGATTCTGCAGTACTTCTGATACAGCACCTCTTGGTTCGATCTCACTTCTCTTAAAGGGGTTTTCTCGCTACAAAGATCATATCTGTGATGATGGGGACAGCAGAAAAAAAGGACTGTTACAACTGGTTTGAATTACCTAAACAGTTGACCAGTGACAAAGGCAATCAAATGTGCTTCCATACATTGATTTGAGGGATTGGACCATAAACAAAATTTATCTCCTAGATAGAGGAAAAGTGTCTGATTGGTCTGACCGCTGGGACCACACCAATTACTGGAACAAGAATCCTGAAACTCCCATAGAGTGGTGTGGCACGTGGTCATGTACTTGGCTATTTGTAGCAGTCCTACAAATAGTGACAAGTGGGGTTTCTGGATCCCATTCTTGTAATCTGTGGAATCCAAGCAGTTTGACCCCCATAATTAGACATTCATTACTAGTGTTGAGCGATTATTATCGACAAAGTTGAAATCGGCACTGTTTTTATGTTGATCGGATTTTTTCGATCACGCGATAATTTAGGTTAAAATCTGCGCATAATCTATTAATATCGCGCCATTTTCGGCGCTTCCTGTCATTTTGGCGGCCAGCAAATCAGCTTAGAGAATAGAGCCAGGGTTGAGCTGTGTGCGACGTCATAAACTGTGATGTGTATGATTGGATTGGGTGGAAAAATCACATGACCTCGCTTTACATAGAACAGCCCTTCCTGTTCTGCCTCAGTGTGTGTCAGCGTCTCATAGCAGTAGGACGTGTGCCCAGTCTCTGTGCAAACAGCTCAGCGAAATTATTCTATTTGTTCACAGAGACAGCTATACTTTTAGCTGTGAACATTAGAACTTAGTTAGATTTGAGATTTGCAGATTTTAGGTACGTAGGCTGAGAATTTTAAAGGAGCATCTACCACTGTAAAGTCACGGGGGGAGCGGGGGGGGGGGGGGGGGCGGCCGCAGGGGAACACAGACAGACAGACAGGCTCTTTAAAAGGATACTGGAAATTGTGCACCCAGACTTAGTGTAGACATTGCATTGCAATAGCTTTTTATTAACATTTTTCTGTTGAGATATTACTTGTAGGGCAGCCTGAACTTATATTAGGATACAGATCTTTTCTAGTAACTGCAGGTCTATTTGTTAGGTGCAAAACTCCACTTTTATTATCAGTATACATTCCAGATAGCTGTTTTTTTCACTTTTGGTCACTCAAGCTTTGTTGATAGAGGTACTGTAACGGTGCGGCGCTGACAGACATATGCCGAGGCGCCGACCGCTGACATCCGGGTGTGGATCCTCTGTGATCACCGCAGGCGAGGTGGTAGCTGGAGGACCACGCCAGGGAGCGGAGTCTAAGGGGCCCCTGGTCTTCACCAGAGCCTGCCGCAAAACTGGGATGGACTTGGCTGCGGGACCACCAGGTCGCTACCCCTGACGTGGCTACCTGCGGTGACAGCCGGGGTGCAAGAAAGGAATCCAGGCGGTGGAATACAGGAACACAGGAACATGTACAGCGGGATACAGAGGGTTAAACGAAACACAAAAGCCCCACAGGAATAGGGCAGGAAACGGGCCCAAGTAACACATCAGGTACAGACCGGGGAACACGGCAGGAACAGGAGAGCACATACAAACAGGAACACTGCAGGAACAGGAGCCCACAGAACATGACGGAGGGACGGACGCCGGAGCTCAGATACAAAGACACTGGACCAGCATCTCAGGGGTTAAAGTCTCAACAGCGGGACCTGAGATGCTGGCAGGAGTTTCAAGATGGGAGGCAGCTGAGACAGCAACATACTGCAATTAACTGACCCAGAGCAGAGGCAGGAACTTCTTCTTATAGGCAGGGGTCAGAGGTAAAGAGGAAGTAGACAGACAAGTAACCTATAAAAGACAGGAAGCTGCAGCACGCGCATCCTAAGAGGAACAGAGCACACACAGGAACCCAGGAAGCAACAGAACCAGGACAGGACAGGCAAGCACAGGAAGGCCAACACACCCCGACGCCCAAGCAGGGAACCGCGGCGTGAACCGTGACAGTACCCCCCCTTAAAGCCCCTCCCCCCCTCGAAATCACAAACATGGCGTTCCACATAGGTCAGGGGCCCGCAACTCTACGGGGGCAACCCCAAAACCAAGGTACGGGCTGAATATAGCCAGTAAAAGGGAAAAACCTAGATAAGGAATTGCACGGGGGGAAACAAACGGGGGACTAGCCAAAATGGGGGGGGCCCCGGGCGGGACCAGAGCTAGGGCAACAGCGGACGTCAGGGGGGACCGGAGTGGAACAGACGGACGCCAGGGCGGGCCGTGAGCTAGCCAAAACGGAAAAGCTCTGGGCTGGAGTGAGTAGGCCCAAAGGGTGCTCTGGGTGGACCGTGACTAGGCCCAAACGGGGGCTCTGGCTGGCCGTGAGCAGGCCCAAACGGGGCTTGGGCTGGACTGAGCTAGGCCCCAAACGGGGCTCTGGGGTGGGCCTGAGCTAGGCCAAAGGTGCCTGGGCTGGACCGTGAGCTAGGGCCCAAAGGGGCTCTGGGTGGACCGGGAGCTAGGCCAAACGGTGCTCTGGGGGACGTGACTAGGCCAAAACAAAACCTGGGTGGACGTGAGCTAGGCCAAACGGAACTCTGGGCCTGGACCAGAGCTAGGCAAAGGGCACTCTGGGCGTACCAGAGCCAGGGACAGGGATACTGACACTCTGGGGGTACCTACCAGCGGGCAGGGGTACTGCCCCTTTTGGGCTAAGACCACACAGGGATCTCACTCTGGGGGGACAAAACCAGGACAGGGGAATGACACTCTGGGCGACCATGAGCCAACGACAGGGATATACACTCTGGGCGTACCATGAGCCAAACGGGCGGGGGTACTGACACTCTGGGCGTACATGAGCCACGGCAGGGAAATGAACCTGGGCATACCATGACCAGCGGGGCAGGGAGATCTGACACTCTGGGCGTACCTGACCCGGCCCGGGGTATGACACTCGGGGTAAACCCTAGCCAGGGCAGGGAAACTGACAATCTGGGCGTACCATGAGCCGCGGACAGGATACTGACACTCGGGCGACCATGAGCCAGCGGACAGGGATCTGGGCATCTGGGGCGTACCAGAGCCAGCAGACAGGGATACTGACACTCTGGGCGTACCAGAGCCAGGGACAGGAATACTGAACTCTGGGCGACCATGAGCCAGCGGACAGGAACTGACACTCTGGGCTACCATAGCAGCGACAGGGATACTCACTTGGGCGTACCATGAGCCAGCGGACAGGGAACGACACTCTGGGCGTACCCTGAGCCAGCGGACAGGGATACTGACATCTTGGGCGTACCATGAGCCAGCGGACAGGATACTGACACTCTGGGCGTAAACCCGAGCCAGCGGACCCGGGATACTGACACTCTGGGCGTACCATGAGCCAGCGGACAGGGATACTGACACTCTGGGCGTACATGAGCCAGCGGACAGGGATACTGGGCACTCTGGGCGTACCATGAGCCAGCGGACAGGGATACTGACACTCTGGGGGTACCATGGCCAGCGGGCAGGGATACTGACACTTTGGGCGAACCATGAGCCAGCGGGAAAGGGATAATGACACTCTGGGCGTACCATGAGCCAGCGGACAGGGATACTGACACTCTGGGCGTACCAGAGCAGCGACAGGGTAAAGGGCACTCTGGGATACCATGACGCGACAGGATACTGACACTGGGCGTACCATGAGCCAGGCAACGGGTGCAGATGCTCCAAGAGAGGGCAGGGTCACCCCGGCAGGATCCATGGTCAGTTCATACTGTAACGGGGCGGCGCAGACAGACGTATGCCGAGGCGCCGACCGCTGACATCCGGGTGTGGATCCTCTGTGATCACCGCAGGCAGGTGTAGCTGGAGGACCACGCCAGGGAGCGGAGTCTAAGGGGCCCCTGGTCTTCACCAGAGCCCGCCGCAAAGCGGGATGGACTTGGATGCGGGACCCCCAGGTCGCTACCCCTGACGTGGCTACCTGTGGTGACAGCCGCGGTGCAAGACAGGAATCCAGGCGGTGGAATACAGGAACACAGGGGAAAAAATTTTACAGCAGGATACAGGAGGGTTAAACGTACACATAGCACCACAGGATACGGCAGGAACTGATGGGTAACACATCAGGTACAAAACCAGGGAACACGGCAGGAACAGGAGAGCACATACAGGAAAAGGAACACGAGGTATAGGAGCAAAAGACACAGACGGGACGGCCAGGGGCTCAGATGACAAAGACACTGGACCAGCATCTCAGGGATTAAAGTCTCCAACAGCAGACCTGAGATCTGGCAGGGGCTCAAAGATGGGGAAAAGGGAGCTGAGACAGCAACAGACTGCAATGAATGACCCAGAGCAGAGGCAGGAACTTCTTTATAGGCAGGGTCAGAGGTAAAGAGGAAGTAGACAGAGACAAATAAAACCCATAAAAGACAGGAAGCTGCAGCACGCGCGTCCTAAGAGGAACAGAGCACACAACAGGAACCCAGGAAGCAACAGAACAGGACAGGACAGGCAAGCACAGGACGGCACGACACGCCGACGGCCCAAGGCAGGGAACCGCGGCGTGAACCGTGACAGGTACCTTGCACTTAAATTTGAATCCAGCAATTTTGTAGTCACCACAGATGTATTGATAGGTGCCAAAAATACCTTTTATTATCCGTATACATTTCAGATATGTATTTTTTTCACTTTTGTTCTGTCAAGCTTTGTTGATAGAGGTACCTTGCACTTAAATTTGAATCCAGCAATTTTGTCGTCACCGCAGGTGTATTTTTAGGTGCAAAAAATACCGTTTATTATCCGTATACATTCCAGATAGCTGTTTTTTTTTCACTTTTGGTCACTCAAGCTTTGTTGATAGAGGTACCTTGCACTTAAATTTGAATCAAGCAATTTTGTCGTCACCGCCGGTGTATTTTAGGTGCAAAAATATCGGGTTTTTTATCTGTATACATTTCAGATAGGTGTTTTTTTCAAATTTGGCGCATTCCAGCTTTATTCATAAGGCACCTTGCACTTAAATTTGAATCCAGCAATTTTTTTCGTCACCGCAGGTGTATTTTTAGGTGCAAAAAATACCCTTATTATCCGTATACATTTCAGATAGTGTTTTTTCACTTTGGGAAAGGCCCGCTTTTTTTGATAGAGCCACCTTTTCAGTTAAAATTGAATCCAAACAATTTTGTAGTCC
>JAODAL010034588.1:0-44058 GCA_025379985.1 Phyllomedusa bahiana
CTAAAACACAACATTGATGAAACCAAACCGCCCCCTCTGCAATTTAAATGGCACAACGTTCTCAGCACCCTCCCGGCCGGGGCAGCCCTGGAAATAGCTGTTTTTTAACGTATTCGTCCCCAAAAGAATTCGGACCGAAACGAATTTGTCGGAAAATTCGGCGAAGTGACCGAACCGAATTTTTGAGAAATTCGCCCATCTCTAGTCACACATAATAGTTTACCTCCTGGATTAATCATTCTGACCTGCAACTTTTCATTAATCAGCTCTTGAACAATAAAGTAGCAGTCATATCTGCCTGCATTGTGGGCTATAAAAGTATAACCTGTAAATTTTCCAGATGTAAAGAACTGAACAAAGTCGTGTGTGCAGGTTTTACCCTCAAACTCCCAGGATGATTGCCGTATAATGTTGTGCCGTAAATATACACTCACTGGCCACTTTATTAGGTAACACCATGCTAGTAACGGTTGACCCCCTTTTTTGCCTTCAGAACTGGCCTCAATTCTTCGTGGCTAGATTCATCAAGGTGTTGCAACGATGCCAATTGGTACCAAGGGGCCCAAAGGTCCCAAGAAAATATTCCCCACACCATGACACAACCACCACCAGCCTGAACCGTTGAAACAAGGCAGGATGGATCCATGCTTTCATGTTGTTGCCCGCCAAATTCTGACCCTACCACCCGAATGTCGCAGCAGAAATCGGACTCATCAGACCAGGCAACGTTTCCAATCTTCTACTGTCCAATTTCGATGATTTGGGGCAAATTGGAGCCTCAGTTTCCTGTTCTTAGCTGAAAGGAATGGAAAACCCGGGTGTGGTCTTCTGCTGCTGTAGCCCATCTGCCTCAAAGTTCGCCGTACTGTGCGTTCAAAAGTGCCTCTTCGCCCCACCTTGGTTTTGTAACGGGTGGCTATTTGAGTCCTGTTGCCTTTCTATCAGCTCGAACCATCTGCCCATTCCCCTTGTCCTCTGGCATCAACAAGGCATTTCCGGGCCCCCAGGACTGCCGCTCACTGGATGTTTTTTCTTTTTCGACCATTCTCTGTAAACCCTAGAGATGGTTGTGCGTGAAAAATCCCAGGAGATCACAGTTTCTGAAATACTCAACCACCCTTCTGGCACCACAACCATGCCACGTTCAAAGGCACTCAAATCACCTTTCTTCCCCATACTGATGCTCGGTTGAACTGCAGGAGATTGTCTTGACCATGTCTACATGCCTAAATGCACTGAGTTGCCGCCATGTGAGTGGCTGATTAGAAATTAAGTGTTAACGAGCAGTTGGACAGGTGTACCTAATAACGTGGCCGGTGAGTGTAGTTTGGTATGTGGCGACCTGTCTCCTGCATACATTCAAAATAAAAAAAAATATAGAAATCAGACTTGGCCTTGGGTACCTGACTTTGCATGTAACAAAAATGATCATCAAAGTCATGCAGATGAACACGGCATATGTTACAGCGCAAGCCGCTACACTTATGCTCTTCCTCACCATCATTGTGCACAAATCGATTACAATGATCACAAAATGTTTTCAGCCTACAGAAAACAGCATTATCAAGAGCTATTTGATTGTGGAGCTCTAAACATTTAGCCGAGCAAAAAAAACACACAAAAAGAGCACGTGCTGCTCCTTTCATTTTCCCACACAATCATCTCTTTGACAAGCTCTACAAAAATAGTGACATGAATGATTTATTTTTGTGGTGAACTACATTTTTCACAGAAGTAACACCCGATAAATCCTTTTATATTTTGATACCATAGTAAGGTTATCGAGCAAAATATATCAATTTTACCTGTCACTGATTTAAACCTGGTGAAAAAAAACCCCAAATCACCCTGCTGTAATCAACACTTTTAATGGAAAAAACTAAGAACCCTTTCAAAAGCAGCAAACACTGAACTCACAAACGGGTTTGCCTAAACAAATCAGCGTGTAACTTTTTAGCACGGAAATAAAACAGCATCGAGAATCCGATTCATCTATCAGGCAGAAGGCAGCACCCAGGCCAATTTGAGTCTAATTTTTAAAAGCATAAAACCCACTGTTTTTTCTTTTTTAACTGGCTATAAGCTATGATTTTTTAAACGTCGCTTTGCACCATCTCTCCCATTCCTGTTTTGTAACTACCATTTTTAGGGAACACCTGCAAACCATTCTGCATACTCTGAAAGCACGGGGTACGGGACTTAAAAATGTTCAGCATTAAAAAAATACGGGGGCTTTGTCAAACACAGGTCTAAAGTCTGACCCCCTTAAGTCTTAACTGAACAAAATCACAGGTTTAAGCCCCCCTGCTTGTCAAGTAAAGTCTGTATGGTTATGACGCACACAGCAGCAAAAAAAGAATGAATGTCCAGATTTACAAACCAAAAAGAAACAACATATTGAACCCCCCAAAAATTATTTAGTTTTTTCTCTATAAAAAAAAGGTTAAAAGACTGAATTACAACAGATTCCCTCCTCAGCCGCGCACAAGGCTGGAGATTTTTTCAGATTTTTTTGTTTTGGATTCTCTCATTTAATGTCTGCTGTGAGTACCCCCTGTTTTCTGGGTGTGACCCCTTTTATTTCAAAAACATTTTTTTTACTCTTTTATAACCCTTATCTATTTAAAATGGGCGATTTTTATAATTTCTTCAACCCAAAACCGACCATTTTTATCATAAAGGGGCCTCTGAAAGATTTCCAATACTTTAACTCTTGATAGCATTTTGATACAAAAATCTAGAGTGTTTACATCTGAAATTTTTTGTTTTGCATCAGGTAGACTAGATATAATTCTGCCTACCGACTCATAAATATGTGCAAAAAATTGAAGGCAGAGGAAATACGTACATTTTGCACACCCATTCTAATTAAACTTCTCCATTGTCTCTTTTGGCCATGACAATAGTTAAAGACTCTCGAATACAACTAACAGAACAGATGTACACCTGCTACATTACATTGGGCATGTGCATTTTTATGGACAAACCGTATATTGTTGGGCTTTATGACATGCGGCTTTACCAGCAGCTGATTGAGTAGCATTTTTCATTCACTTCACTGTCATGTGGATGAAGAGTAATCTTGCAGCTTTATTTGAGGGTGTACTTCCACAGCAGTCGTGATGTTCTTTACAGGTGGTGAAGTACGCTTTCTGTCGACTGCATGACATTATTTTCACTCACATCACAAATTGGAGATAAAGGTGTAGATCTTACAGAAACCATTTGGTGTTGAAAATCCTCATGGTGTTGCTGCTATTTAATAATGGTTCTTGTTGTTCTTGGTTGGTGGGATACTTTTCTGACAATCTTCCTGCAAACTGTTCGATTTTCAATTGTGGCCTAAAAAAGCAAAATTTAGATGTGTAATAAAGAGTTCACAGATTATATAAATATATATATATATATTCTATCAAGTTGTACAACCTCTATATTTATATATATTTTATATATATATATTATATATATATATATAATATATATATATAGTATATATATATATATATATATACAATACTCACATGTTGAGTCACACGGGGACTAGGGCCTGCTTCTTGGGACATAGATGATAATACCAAAAATTTTGCGGCTGGTTGTGTGTTGGTTTGGTAAATTGGTCTTTTAAGTTAAAAAAACTTTCCGGGACTTAGGTTAATTTTGCTCTGTAAACAAACAGATGCATTAAATAATAATAGTAATATTAAACATTATGCTTAAACACAGAATAATTTTAAGTCTTTTACCTTTTTAGTGTCTGTTGGTCCCGCCCTTTTCAAGATTTTTTTTTTTGCATTTGAAATGATCTGTCTTTTGTTAGCTTCCTCATTATTTTTTCTGGACTGTGCAAAAAAAAAAAAAAAAATAAATAAAAAATTTACTATTTTTTCTCATATGAAAATGCTGAGTAAATAGTATAAAATTCTGCTATAGCTGTTTGAAATAGTCATGGCCAGTTTTCGTTTCAGCAATTCATTCCGGTGGCGGTAGGAGTGCCTCTTTAAAAGTCAAATTCTAAAATCGTGCTTTTAAAAAGAGAAAAGTAGATGAAAATTAAAAATAAAAAACATTTGAACTTATAAAAAAGAGTGATTCTGTAAATACAACTTACCTAGTTCAGAATCGGTAATTTCAGTTGCTGCTGTGTATTCATTATCATTCTGATGAGCCATCTAATAATACAGAAATTATATTACAATTAGTGTTGAGAGATTATTATCGACAAAGTTGAAATCGGCACAGTTTTTATGGTGAAGCGTATTTTTATTAGATCAATGCGATAATTTAGGTAAAATCTGTGCACATCTTATTAAAAATAATCGCGCCATTTTTCGGCGCTTCCTGTAAATTTGGCGGCAGCAAAATCAGATTACAGCATAGAGCAGGGTGAGATGTGTTTGCGACGTCATGACTGGGATGTGTATGTTGCTATTGGACTGTGAAAAATCACATTACCCAACGTTTACAAGAACAGCGTTTTCCTGTTTTCACCTCAGTGTCTCTCAGCGTCTCAAGAGCAAGAAGGACTTGCCGCTGCGTGCTTTGGTCCAAACAGCTCAGCGAAATTATTATATTTCTTCACAGAGAAACCTCTACTATTAAGGCTGTGTATCCTTACAATTTAGTTAGATTAAGATTTGGAGAGATTTTAAATAGTTAGGTAGAGAGTTTTTAAAAGGAGCATCTACCGCTGTAAAGTCACGGGTGGGGAACGGAGGGTGGGCCCCCGCGGCGAACACAGACAATCTATATAAAGAAAACAGTATAAAGTTCACCAAGACTTAGTGTATACATTCAATAGCTTTATTTATTAACAGTTTTCAATTGAAATATTCCCTGAAATTGGGCAGCCTGAACTTATAGGATACACATCTTTTCTAGTAACTGCATGTCTCTTTGTTAGGTGCAAAAACTCCAATTTTTATTATCATATACATTCAGATAGGTTTCATTTTCAATTTGCCCCATTCCACCTTTGTTGTATATATCCACCTTGTACTTAAATTAGAATCCAGCAATCCACATCAGTTGATAGGTGCCAAAAATACCTTGTAATTATTTTTGAGCGAGTTTATTATCGACAAAGTTGAAATCGGCAAGGTTTTTAGGTGAATCGAAATTTTCAGATCAATGCCGATAATTAAAGGTTAAAATCTGCATCTCTATTAAGAATCGCGCCATTTTCGGCGCTTCCTGTCCATTTTTTGGCGGCCAGCAAATCAGAATACAAGACTAGAGCAGGGTGAGATGTGTGTGCGACTGTCATGACTGGGGGGATGTGTATGTTTGGATTGGCTGGAAAATTACATGACCACGTTTAAAACATAGAACAGCCTTTCCTGTCAGCCTTAGTGTCTCCATCAGCGTCTCATAGGAATAGGACGGTGCGCTCTGCCTGTGGCCAAACAGCCTCAGCGAAATAAGTCTATTTCTGCACATAGAAACATCTACTATTAGCTGTGATCCTATTCCAATTTATTAGATTGAGATTAAAAGATTTTATGTAGTTAGCTAGAGAATTTTAAAGCAGCATCTACCGCTGTAAAGTCACGGAGGGAGCGGGGGGTGGGCCCGCGGGCGAACACAGACAAGCTCTATCTATAAAGAACACTGGATAAAGTTCACAAAGACTTAGTGTAGACATTGTACTGCAATATCTTTATTATTAACAGTTTGCTATTGAAATATTTCCTGGATATTGGCAGCCTGAAACTTATATTGGATACACATCATTTCTAGTAACTGCAGGTCTCTTTGTTAGTGCAAAACTCCACTTTTATTATCAGTATACATTTCAAATAGGTGTTCATTTTCAATTTAACCCATTCCAGCTGTGTTGATATATCCACCTTGCAGTTAAATTACAATCCAGCAATCTTGTAGTCAGCACAGTTTGTTTGTTGCCAAAAAATACCGTGTATCATACGAAAACATAACAGAATACGATGTTTTTTGACTTTTGCGCACCCACTTTGTTCATTGACGCAGCATCCACGTAAATCTTAAAACAGCAATTCTATAGTCACCACAGGTGAATTGACTGGTGCAAAAAATACCGTGTCTTATACGAAAACATAACAGATACTGTTTTTTTGACTTTTGCGCACCCAGCTTTGTTCATTGACGCAGCATCCACGTAAATCTTAAAACAGCAATTCTATAGTCACCACAGGTGAATTGAAAGGTGCAAAAAATACCGTGTATTATACGAAAACATAACAGATACGTGTTTTTTGACTTTTGCGCACCCAGCTTTGTTCATTGACGCAGCATCCACGTAAATCTTAAAACAGCAATTCTATAGTCACCACAGGTGAATTGAAAGGTGCAAAAAATACCGTGTATTATACGAAAACATAACAGATACGTGTTTTTTTGACTTTTGCGCACCCAGCTTTGTTCATTGACGCAGCATCCATGTAAATCTTAAAACAGCAATTCTATAGTCACCACAGGTGAATTGAAAGGTGCAAAAAATACCGTGTATTATACGAAAACATAACAGATACGTGTTTTTTGACTTTTGCGCACCCAGCTTTGTTCATTGACGCAGCATCCACGTAAATCTTAAAACAGCAATTCTATAGCCACCACAGGTGAATTGAAAGGTGCAAAAAATACCGTGTATTATACGAAAACATAACAGATACTTGTTTTTTTGACTTATTTGCCACCCAAGCTTATGTCATTGACGCAGCCATCCACGTAAATCTTCAAAACAGCAATTCTAAAGTCACCACAGTGAATTGAAAGGTGCAAAAAATACCCGTGAATTATTACGAAAACATAACAATACGTGTTTTTGACATTGGCGCACGACCAGCTTATGTTCATTGACGCAGCATCCACGTAAATCCTTAAAACAGCAATTCAATAGTCCACACAGGTGAATTGAAAGTGCAAAAAAAACCGTGTATTATACAAAACATAACAGATACGTGATTTTTGGACTTTGCGCAACCACTTTGTTTCATTGACGCAGCATCCACGTAATCTAAACAAACCCATCAATTCTATTATTCACCCAGGTGAATTTGAAAGTTGAAAAAATACCGTGTATTATACGAAAAACATAACATATACGGTTTTTTGACATTTTGCTGCGCACCCACCTTTGTTCCTTGAAGCAGCATCCACTAAATCTTAAACAGCAAAATCTATATAGTCACCAACAGGAGAATGAAAGGGCAAAAAATACCGTGTATTATACGAAAACAGACAGATACGCGTTTTTTTACTTTTGCCAGTCCAGATTAGTTGAATAGACACCTTGGCAGTTAAATTGATCCACAATTTTGTTTTGATTAGAGGGATTTGAGAATAGCGTGATTTGCCGTCATTTAATAAGAGACTTTCCAAAACTATTCCATACCCTTCTCAAATTTTTATATTTCTGAACATGGAGCGAAATGCAGGTGTAAGCGAGCAATAGAGGGGTTATCACATGGAGGTAAGGTACGAGAAAGGTGCTCTTTCCATTGCTGGCGAACAACATGCATGCCAGCGGATCGTCAGTTGCAGACCGTCAGGCCTGTCAACGCTGGGTCCAGGGGCCCTGTGAATCTATGAAGCAAAACATCGTCGCCAATTCTGTCCTTCAGTGGTTAATGCAACCTGCATCTAGCCAGTCTTTACCTCCTCGTCCTCACCATTCACTGACGGCCACAAAATGGTCGTCATCAAGCCAATCATCAGCATACCTTCCAATCATTAAGCAGTCCAAATGTCACTCGGTAAACACCACTTTGGATAATCCATGTCTGAAGATCTCGCTTTGATGACAAAATGCGTTGGGGTCCAGAGCAATGTTACAAATCAAGAGGATTGATTTATCAGTCTGACGCCCATTACTGAAGCCATCAGAGGATTGTGAAGGAAGCCCTGTCAATCGACAAAAAAACCCGTGTGGTCCGGCAACGCCTTGCATGCCCCTTGCTGTAGCCCGCAGCTTCTGATGCAGAAAGTCAGGACGACCAAGTCACCTGTTTTGATTGATGATGATTATGACGACATGGCGGATCCATCCTGTTCTTTTTTCCGCAGAATTTGCTTGCGAGCGCTTCAATCAGTGGACGATGAGGAAGACGATGGGGTATGTGTCCAATAACGGGTCCCCGCCACAAAAAGGGAGAGGGCGGGTCGCAGAAGTCCGCTGATATGAATTTCCGCCACCACGGTCATCGCAAACCCCCCTCCCGCATATCGCCGCAAAAGGTCCATGACCTCTCAAGCCAGGCCTTCTTTGACAAGCCTCTGATTCACCCAGCGATGTCGAATATGCCGCCTTTGCCGTTAAATGCATAAGTACCGAGGCAAGAACCTTATGTTAACCGACCACCAACAGTCAATCACATGCATGCGAATGCATGAGTTGAAATGAGGGAACACTTGGCCAAAAAAGGCCCGTACCGACGCCGGGCCTCCATCCACTGTCACACCCTCTGTCTCCCTCCGCCTCCTCCTCCTCCGCCACCACCAAGCAATCCTCAGCTCCATGTCTCTCAGAGTCAAGATCAGAGATCAGCCTCCTCTTTCATCCTCCACCGTACGCCCGAGTACCCACCAGCACCACCAAGACCCATCCTACCCCTTCTCCTTTCCGCCAGTTTTGACGACCTGCACGCCGTACAAGTCGGCCACATCTAGCATGCAGCCTTCTGTCTCTAGGTTTTTTGGAGCAGAAGAAACACTTTAAAACCCAAACCATCCCAAAGCCAAAGCTGAATTCGGCATTGCCGGCTTTTGGCCTTGGAAATGTTGCCCTTTCCGTCTGGTGGACACAGATGGTTCCGCCACTACATGGCCCTAGCCTGCCCCCAATACAGATGCCGACCATGCATTTTCTTTTGCCAGAAAAGCAGTCCTGCCCAGGCCAGCCACTTCAACTAAAATTCAAGTGCGTGGTCTGCATACTGTTTCCGGAAAAGTCCAACTCACCACCGACACATGGACTAGTAAGCAAACGGCCAAGGGCGCATATCTATGTGACAGCTCACTGTGAGCTGGTGGATGTCTCTGGGGGTACGTGGCTCTCAGGCTCGCGCACGCTCTGCAAAACCGCAGGATGTGCAGGGCTCTTTCCCCAAGTTCCACTGTGGCAATCACTTGCCCAGAGACACCAGGCCAATTTGAAATTAAACTGCCTTGGAGACCGTCCAAAAAAAGGGTCAGGAGCATGTGGACGGCTCTCCGCAACAGAGACCCGAGCGCCGTCTGGGTGACAAGAACATTGTCCAGGCAAGTTTGGTGTGCGAAAACGGGCAAATCTGCTGGCCGCCCTAATATCGGTAGGACTGGAGCACATCCCTTGCCTGGCACATGTCATGAACCCTTGTCGTCCAGAAATTTCTAAAGAGCTACCCGGGTCTGGACTACCTGCTGAAGAAGGCTCGAGGTCTGAGTTTGCACTTCCCCGCCATCGCACCCTGCTGCTTCATCCCGCCTGGTCTGCGTTGCAGCATCAGCTCGGCCGTCCCCGTCAACCGTCCACAATCATTGTTGACGTGGCTAACACGGCTGGAATTCCAACCTCCACATCTCCAGCGATTTGTGGAGCGCGCAATGACATTACACAGTACGAATACACATGGCCTGACCAAGCAGTGGTGCGGACCTTGGGGTATTGAGCCACCGAGAGTGGAGGCAGTTGAAAGAGCTCTGGCACCATTCTTGCCAGTTTTGAAGAAGCCACCAAAATGGTCAGTGCGGAACGATGTCCCCCTGTCAGCATGACCATTGTTGTGATCTTAAGTTCTGGAACGATCGGTGGACACTCTTAAACATCAGGTCCCGCCAGCCGAACGGGAGGAGGAGACGGACACAGATGCAGACACGTACCGAGCCTTTCTCTCGTCAAATCCACAAGGCCCCGACAGTTTCTCAATTTTATACGGTCTTCATTAGGCATGGTTCAGGGTCCAGAGCTATGCAAGGCGCACCTCCAGCTCTCAGGGTGCATCATCTGAGGCAAGTCAGGGCTGTGTGAAGCTGTGCCGGAGGAAGCGAGGAGAGGAGGAGGAGGAGGTATTCCTAGACAAACCGACGTCCCTGCCTTTGAAAGAGGTTGGCTGTTAATTGAGCAGATGAGGAAGATGAGTTTTGCTAGTGCCCCCACAACCCAGAGGCTTGGGAACCCAAGGGTCTCATCTCTCAAAAAGTGCTTGGATGCTCCATTTTCTCCAACATGATCCTCGCATAAAGGCCATCAAAATGAACAACAGTTACTGGGTGGTGGCCACCCTCTCCTGATCCCCTACATAAACTAAAACTCGGATCTTTTCCCATCCACCCACTCCAAATAGAGAGTAAAATGCAGTAAATGTGAGACCTTGCTGATTGAACAACTGGAGACATCTGTTGCGTCTGCTCACACGTTCTTCAAATGTCACGGTGGAACAGCCCGACGTGACACAGTAGAGTGGCCAAGTAACCGTAGCGGCAGCAGCGGCAGGCATCGAGGCAAGGTGCAGAAGCCTAAAGGGTGAACCTCTGTCAATCTTTATTTAACCACCTCACCAATCGGCATGCAATGCAGGCCACAGAACAACACCAGAGACCAGCTTAAGATCATGGTGCCACGACTATCTGCGTCTCAACACCGAAGTTTTTGTATGTTGTTTTCCGTACCCAAAAGACTATCTGGGAATTCCAAAATGGACGAATTGCCCATCTGGCTCGCCACGCCCATAGAGGTGTTGTCCTGTCCAAGCAGCCAGCGACATATCAGAGCGACCTTCAGCACAGCCTGAGAGTCTTTACAGACAAACGCATCCGGCTTTCCCACAGATATTGTGGATCGTTTGACTTCAACAATGATGAATCAGCATGGATCTCTGATGATGATTGTTGGCCCCAATAGCCGAGTCACCGATTAAGTTGCAGGTCTACTTCACATTCCTCTCCAAACTAGAAAATGTTCCCTCATGAAAAACTTATTTTTAAAATGATCATTTCTTATACTGGCAATTTTTTATTCCAATTCCCAACAGTTCATTGCCTGGTTTTGCTGTGAGGAGACTAAAAGACACCAAGGTTTCATGACAAACCAAATCCATTTTATCACTTCATCTTTAGAAATTTTTCGACAGTCTTGTCAATTGATTTTTGGGTGTCATGTTCCTCACAATTTTAACACAGTGGCTGAGAAGTCATATTTATAATTTTTTGGGATCATGTTGCTTTTTGAGATACAGCAATAATCATGGCCTTTGTGAACAGAAATGTGCTTCTTAAGTGCATTTTCTCCTTCACATTTTAACAGTGGCTGAGAAGTCATTTTTATAATTTTTTGTGGTCATGCTGCTTTGAAATAGCAATACTACAGGTCCTATTCTAAAAAATGATGTTTCTAATAGACATATGTCTTCACAATTGGGTCAAATAGTGGCTCATTGGTCATTTGCTTTTGAATTTTTAGGGGCATTTTTGCTGTGACTGCAGCTATACTACCGGTCCCTATAATAAAAAAGTTGTTTCTAACAGACATTTGTTCTTCAACAATTGTCCAAAGTGTTTGCTCAGGTCAATGCTTTGAATTTTAGGAGGCTTTTGCTGTGACATGCAGCTAAACACAGTCCCTATACTAAAAAAATGGTTGTTTTCTAACAGACATTTGTTCTTCACAATGGTCAAGCAGGTGGCTCAAGTGGATGATGCTGTCAGAAACAGGATAGAGGACACTGTTTAAAGACACATATTGCAAAAATGACTTGTTTATTTGCAAGATCTTTAACATAGCTATCAATCCCCTTATTGAGACAACCCATTTAATACAATGAAAAAAGAAGAACAAAGACATGGTGGATTCCATCCGATTTTAAAAAAGTGTTTTCTAGAATTAAAGTACTAAAAAACTAGCATGAAAAAAATATCTGTAAAAAAAATTCCTCTGAATTGAGACAAGGGAGGTACTTGAAAACTATGACCAGAATGTAGGTTATTCAAGAGGACATGGAGTATGGAGCATGGACAGAGAACAAAGTACGAGCCATTTCCTCACCATCACGTTGAGTAAAATGAGAAAAGAAATGCCAAGATAAAGGCACCTGGTGTAACAGTAGCGTTAACCACCATATTACCAAGTGAAGCTCAATTGGTCACACTCAAAACGAGGGGCAAGCGCTACCAGGTATTGACTGTGTACAATGAAGGCCTGGAGTTCTCACACATCCGCATCCGCACTCTGCTTTCATCACGACATTTTATCGTTGCTCGCGTCATCAGGGCAATTTTAACCTCGTTTTAATAAGATGACGGACCAGCCTGGGCTCTCACTGCACCCACTGTAACTCCGCCCTGATTCATGCGGTTGGCCCCAGACAGATATAGTCAATGTCCAGTCAACTAAAATGGTGGTTGAAAGAATCCTATGTTCCGTCACTTTTTAAAATGTGGGGTCATGCGGTTTGGGGGCCAATGCTAGTGGCCCAGGACAGTATAGCAAGTCCCCAGTAAACTTAAAATGTTTGTTTGAAAGACTCCTTATTATCCGGCACTGTTTTAAATCTGGGGGTTTATGCAGGTTGGGCTCATGCTGTGGCCCAGACAGTATAGTCAATTCCATTGAAACTAAAATGGTGGTTGAAAGACTCCTTTTTCCGAACTTTTTGAATGTGGGGGTCATGCAGGTTTGGGGCTCATGCTGTGGCCCAGGACAGGTAAGTCAATGTCCAGTGAAACTAAAATGGTGGTTGAAAGATCCTTTTTCCGCACGTTTTAAATAAAATGTTGGTCAATGCAGTTTGGGCTCATGCCGTGGCCCAGTACATAAAAGTACCAAGTCAAAGAAACAAAATTGAGGTTGCAAGACTCCATTTTCGGCAATTTTAAATCTGGGGGTCATGCCAGGTTTGGGCACATGCTGGCGAACTCAGGACAGTGATATTCAATGTCCAGTTCAAGTAAGATGATGTTCAAATCAAACAGCCCTATCTGGCACTTTTTTAATTTGTGTGTGATGCAGATAAGGTCATCTGTATGAGTACAGACAGGGATAGTGAATGGTGTGTGTTTTTTTTTTTCTGTGCTTTTTAAAACTAAGTGTGTTGCCTAAGAAGAGCACGTATCTCATTTTACAGATTATTAGTGGATTGTTAATTCCAGCTTGCTCCAGCCCTGTTTGGGTGTAAGAATGAGTGTTTTTTTGCGCTCCTCCAAAAGACCTTTAATGGTCAATCGCTCATAATGAAGTCGACTGCTCACAATCGAAAAAAACCATATCGATGGTGGCCGACTTTCGCCTATCGCCGATGTCGATAGCCAACAAATCGCTCAACCTGACTCTTAGCTCTATAACTCTCCTACAGGTAAGTTATCAATGACATGACTATGGTGGCAGCTGGAGGCTCTGAAGGATCCTCATTACCTGAAATGGGTTTCCTATAAGTCATTTTATTTTCTTCCCCATTTGTAATTCTCCAGTAAATTTTTAAAATCTCAAAAAAGTGATTTCGGTTTTGTTGTCCTCTCCCCAAAGCAAGTGAATTTAAGATGTCTCTTGATTGCTGTTTATATATGTCCACAAATTTGGGATTGCATCAGGTGAGCCTCTCCATATAGTTTAATAAGGGTATCATCTATATACCTGCATAGAAATAGAATGTCTTCTGAAAAGGGATTAGAGTGGAATATATGTATTTCACTCCTCCACCATGCAACATATAATGTTGGCATTGATGGGGATAAACACAGCCCATTGGGCAACCCTTTATTGTAGAAAATTTTTTTTTTTTCAAACCAGAAAATAGTTATTTGAAAAGGGAATGTACGGATGAGCATATATTTTCATGTCCATATCAAACCTCAATTAATGTCTTTGATACATCCTTAAAGATTTAAAGACAGGTGCTCTGTTAATTTTTTCGGGATGTGGCTTATATGGATTTGTTTCTACTCCGTTTTGGTTAAACTAAGGGCCATTTATTGGCCTGAAACGGTCAACGAGATGTAGTGTTCTGTGTTTTTAAAAAAAAAACCTTTTTTTTTTATCTTGCCCAAAAAAGGCTTTTTTTTTTTTTTTTTTTTTCACCTTACTAATTTTTTTCCAATTTACCTAGCACGATGCTGAAATTCTTGTTTAGGAAATTCATATCTGCCGCCGGGCTCAACCAAATCGCTTTTTTTTCCCCTTTTTTTTCCCACTTTTTTTTGAACTGTCCCCTTTTCTTTTTGTTTGGTCCATCTTCCCATAGCTTTTTTTTTGGTTTTCCCTTAAACCTTTTCTGATTGGTGTTTCTGCCCCGACCTGGAAGAGCAAAAGTTTGAAAATACGTATTTCCCGGCAATTCTCTAATCCCAATTTCCTGATGAGCCCCGGTCTCGGAAAAAAACGCGTTGTTAGGATTTGATTGATTTTTTTTATAGAAGGTTTCAGCTTTTTTTCAGATAATATTTTACACTTAATAAAAATTTTTTTTTTTTAATCATACTCAATGCGAGAGACAGATTTCATTGCACCCTCTCTCCTTAGACATAATGGGACAAGTACTCGCGCTCTATTTGGGCCCGGGATAGCCAAGCCCCCCCCCCTAGCTCAACCAATCCGCCCTTTTTTTTCCCCGCATTTTTACTGTATTTTGAAAATGTTCCCCCCCCTTTGAATTTTTGTTTTTTTCAATACTTCCCATAGGTTTTAAATTTTTTTTTTTTTTCTCCTATTCGATTGGTGGTTTCTTTTTTTGCCCAAAGAGAAGCGCTTACCCCGAATTTGAATTACTGTATTTTTTCCCGGGAATTTCCCAAAATCCTAATTTTCCCATATTGCGCCTTCAGATTTTTGGAAAGGATTTTTTATTTTTTTTTAAAGGTTTTTTTAGCTCTTTTTTTTTTGTAATTTTTAACCTAATAAAACTTTTTTTTTGGGAAACATACTCCCCTGCCATGGGGCGAGAGCCGAGATTTTTCTTGCTATTTTCTATTTGTTTCCTCTCATGTTCCGTTTTTCTCGCTTCACTTCGCCCCCCCGCCGATCATTTAACCGAATCAACCAGGTCCTCTGTCGGAGCTGGCGAGCGTGCAATGTGCCGCACTTTGCCAGCGCGATCTCATGCCTCGGAGTTTTCAAACATGCCGCATCCCGCCCCGGAACGCCCACACCCCTTGCCCAACCACGCCCATTGCACCCCCCCTTCAATTTTGAGGCGCAGCAAAGATGGCCGAACGCTGCGCCTAAAAATCGCATCCCCTGCCCTCCGACAGCGGATTCGGGCCGGTGAGGCACAGGATACGCCAGAAAACAGGCGAAAAGCCCATTCATACATGTCGCCCCTAGACTACTTATGGTGCATTTGTAAATCTCTACATTTTGTTGTAATATATATATATATATAATATATATATATTATATATATATATATATATATATAAAAATTTATATATATAATTTATAAAATATACAAAAAAACAAACAAAACATAAAAATTTTATTTATATATATTATAATATTATTTATAAAATATATATATATATAAAAATTTTAAATTTTTTTTTTTTTTTTTGCCACTATGGTTTAGAGGTACAATATTATGTGGAATATATCTCTGTTTTTGATGCCCATATGTTCCTTTCATCTAGATTTTATGAAGCATTGCTAAAAGGAAGTCAAAATACAACGTAGTATGTGTCTAAAACTCTCCCCTGTTGTGCTCGTCTCTGCTCGTCACAATGAGTGCTGAAAAATGACTAAGTCCGATTTTTGGTTTACTGCACATGTGCGAGTCTATTTCAAGTGCACGTGTGCGATATGGCCTGTTTGTCCCAAGCCTTATTTTGGCTTTTGAGACGTGCTTCTCCATTTGTGATTGGTTTAGAGCAACAGAATAGGATGTCTTAGTGATTTCATTTGCTACCTTGACTGTCAATCCTTTATCTCTATATTTGTTAAATATACTGTTTGGCCTAGAGGAAGTGGAGAAGGCTCTGGGACATCATAGTGAGAAGATTTAAATATAGGTCTATGGCGATTTTTTTTCCTACACTTGCCCTAGACTCCTGAGGATGTTGTTGTAACAGTGAAACATGTTGGGTGGAGGGGGAATATTTCAACTCTTTATAGCGAACCTTGTGCTTCACAGTTAATAGTGTACTGCAGCTGCACGTGTGACTCAGTACTATATAGTGGCTTCGCAAAGTGTCAAAAGTCATTATTGCACATGTGTATCTACAAATAACATAGGTGGAGCTCATGGGATTATGATTTTAATCACATTTGTTCTCTTTTTCCTTTTTGGACCTTATTAAAAGCTACCATTTAATGGGATTATACTACAGGAAATTGGGCTTTTTTATGGAGATATTGGATAACACCAAATTTAACACACCTATTCACACCACAGTCCTTGTAACACCAATGAGTCACATGACACTATGGAGGGAAAATGGCAAATTTGGCAAATTTTCACTTAAGGGTGTATTCACTTTTGTTGCCAGTGGTTTAGGTATTGATGGCTGTGTGTTGACTTATTGTGAAGCACACCAAACGTACACTGTTAAACTGTAACAATTTCTGGCCGAAAAGCCAGAAACGCCTTGTACAGGGGACCCGGGCCCCACCGCGGGCGGGGGTTGGTCAAACGAGGGGGTAGCCGAATGCAGGGGCTGGAGGGCTGGAACGGGGAGGCTGATAAAGGGATCGAAAATAGAAAAACAGTTTAAGAGTCCCAGACGGGTACAGAATGATTCAACACAGGAGAAACGGAGGTAACACACAGGAACACAGCAGTGAAAACGGGTGCGATGGACAGGGGCCGGGGTTAACACACTTCACAGAAGCACGGAAACCCGAGGGTTAACCAACGGGAGCTTCACAGCAGAGTCTACTCTAATGAAACACCAACAACGACCCTAAGTGCAGGAGGAAGTTCCTTAGAAGGAAAGGGTAAAGGGGGTCACAAGCAGAACAGGAGCAAGTGTTATAAATGCCAAAAGGCGGCCCGTCCCTAGGGTCACACACACGCTGGGGAAGCCACAGAGGACGAACACTGCAGGACGGACCAGGTGAGTGCGCGAACACAGGACAGGTACAGACATCAAACTGCCGCTTAACCCCCGCACAGGGAGCCACAGGGGACCCAGACACGGGGGAAAACGGACACCCCGCAGCCCAAGGCAGGGGCCGGGGCGCATCCGTGACAAAAAAATTTGGGGCACTGACTACTTTACATTGTATCAAAGTGTCAACTTCGTGTTGCCCCCAGAAAAGATATAAACAATATTTAAAAAAATGGAGGGGTGACTTTTGAATAATGTATACATAAACTTGCTACCCAATACCTTTCTCTATGTCGAAATAAAAATTCTCTCACGTCATTTGGACAGACAACATCTCTTCTCTAATCAGTTATCAGCAGCTCAAACATAACATTTAACTGGGTGGACATGTTTCTGACAACTTTTTTTTTCCAGCTACCAATTAGCAATTTGGAAGTTCATTTAAAGGGTACATTTGCACCTAAAGTTTGATAATTGCAATCCCATTCAATTACTATTAACTTAGGTTCACCCTTATTTCCTCATACATTGCAAGCTCTTGAGTTTTCGATTTTTTACTGGAGAATATGTCGGTGGTACATGAAGAAAATGAATATGATATCATTATTAATATAGAGGGACAATCTCTGGAGCAATTGTCTCCAACTGCTCTCACCATGCTAAAAGTTGTAATTTCACAGCATTTTCAGAGACAATGGAGCCCACTTTCCTGGATAAAGATTCCCAACTTTGCGGAACTTCTTGAAGAAAGAATGTTAAATAATGAATTGTTAGAAACTTTTAACTTGGTTATTAATTCTTGCTGCAAGCATTCATACACAACCTTGATTGACAAAATCACAGCAGAAAATTCATTTCTGTGGATGTTGTTCTGTAAATGCAGGTGCCATTGATTTTCTGCTATTTTAACAATAGGCTTCTAAGTGGATGCTGAAGAACGATGCTTAGAAAACCGAAACTGACGTCTCAAGTATTTTTAATGAAATGAACATAGTGACATTTAAAGTCTGTGGCAACACCATCCTGATCTTACTTTAAGTTCTTCATCAATATGAAGCAAACAGTACTTAAAGTGAACTAAAGTGAATAGACTATGTCTCATAGTTGACTTCAAGCTGTTCAGTTTTATAGGACTTGTCCAGAGAGGTCAATACATCTTTATCTATTCAACAATCACATACTGTTCCTGCACCATTGAACTTGGTGAATATTCAGTTTTTAAATAAACAGAATGTCAGTAGACAATCGTCTTGTCTCATACAAAAGTTTGACTTGCAACTATTAAGCATATGCTTAGTTATGCAGATTCTTATCATGTAACTGCATTGTTACAGTTTTGCTCATAAAAATCTAAATTTATATTTTTATTATTTTGTTAGTATTTTGTAAATCCGCCTTTGGCTTTCAGAACTGCCTGAATCCTTCTGGGCATGCTCTCAATCAGATTCAAGCATGTCTTGACTGTAAGTGAAATTATACAGAATCCCACTTTGCCAGAGGAAGAGGGTTAAATAATTTAATTCGTTCTTTAGTCTTAAATTAAAGTGTTTATAATTTCCAAACAGACGTCAGAGGAATTTATTAATTATTGTTATTTATCTGAAATATTTCAGCCCACCTATTCCTTTTGTTTCTGCAGTTATTGATTGCTGATCGTACACATTTGTTTATATTGTTTATAACAGTATGGTGACTAAGATAAATTGTTGTAACATTTTATCACTTAATTTCTAGTATGCCCTAGGACCATTAAAAAGTCCTATAGATTCTTTAGCCATCCACATCAATAAACAATCTTTTTTCTTAGCATTCAAATAACCAAAACAATGGTTAGATAAGTTGTTTTGCTTGTGTCAATTAAAGAGAACCTGTCACATAGGTTATGCCCCCATGCTGATGGCAGCACAAGCTAGTGACAGACCTGTTGTTTCCAGCACTGTGTCCCTTATTCTGTAAGATGCTGGAGTTATAGAGCATTTCATGCTCAAATCTTATTCATGAGCAGGTGTTTCTCCCACTCACCAAAGGCTAGCCCTGCCCACGGACAGTTATTCACATTTTTCTACCTATTTAAAGTAATAGGTTTATCAGTTGAGGTGGGCGGGGCTAGCCTCAGGTGGGCGAAGTATGAAAAAATAGACTCTTTTCATGACTTTTCTGGCTGAAAATTGCAGATTTGAGCACTAAATGCTCTAAAACTCCAGCATCTTACAGAATAAGGAATACAGCGCTGGAAACATCATGTCTGCCACTAGCTTGTGCTGTCCTCAGCAAAGGTGGCATAACCTTTGTGACAGGTTCTCTTTAAATACTGTAATAATGAATATTTGAATACCAGGTGATATGCGGTAAATTAATTATTAGCAAAACAAAAATAATGCAAAGGTGACTACTTGCAAAAAGTGGAGAATGTTTACTGTAGATAGCCAATTGCATTGTATATTGATAAAAGTAACCAATGAAATTGTAAATTGTAATTTGTAATTAAATATGAAGAAATGATGATGGTGTTAATGTTACCACACCTCTAAACCACGTGTATAAAAACTTGTATCTGTGAATCAAAATAAAGAAATTTACATCTGAATTAAAAAAATTTCTGACATGATACATATATGTTCATTCTGATATTAATTTGGAAACCAGCAAAATGAAGACTTAGTCATGGGCTTAAAGTGTTAACAGGACTGAAATCTGATCACAGGTCTCTTTTACACATTCACAATGTTGTTGCATACTAGTCGATTCACTTGGGTACAAACGCAGCTTTTTTTCAACTCTACCCACTAGTGTTTCATTGGATTGTGGTCAGGGTACTGTGGGGGCCAATCCAGCAACTGTAGTTCATTGTCATTAAACCATTTCTTCACCAATCCCGATGAATGAATTGGGTCATTATCCTGCTGGAACACTATGTTGTCCTTTTCATACCCATAGTATTCAAATGTACGAAGTAACTCATCTTTTAGGATGCTCACATATAGCTCAGCATTGAACCACCATCAATTCTGGTAAATTATCCAACACCTTAGGCTGTGAAATAACCCCAACTTGACAGTTCTTTTAATTTCTTGATCTGTTAGCCCTTTTTCCCTTAATTTTTACAAACCCATTTGCACCCATCAGAACCCAGTCTATTGGATTTCATCTCATCACTCCAAATCACTTATTTCCAATATTCTGCTGTCCACTTTTTGTACTTTTTTGCAAACTCAAGCCAACACTTCTTATGATGGTTTTGATGTGAAGGCTTCTTCACATGTTTTTGGGCCAACATTCCAGACTTCTGTAATGTAAGTCACATAGTGCTTGCATGGACGTCTGTGATCTCACTCTTATGAAGCCACCTCCACTGCCGGGTTTGTCGCGCCAGAACTGAAAGACCTTGTGATGAGATGACTTGTTGACTCCGATATTTCGCCTGGGTGTACATCTCTTGGCTTCTGAATGAATGGATGGACTCCATTTCATATTCTTCAAGCTGTCATGGCCTCACATAATGCAGTTTGGTAATTTTCTTGGCCGAGACACTGCTTTCGATGAGTTGAATGATGTTCTTTCTCTTTTCTTGGGAAATCTTCTTCACGACTACACCTTGATTCAAACCGTGACCTTTAGCTTGCAAGGGAATAAACCAAATACAATACTAAGCTATTAAGGAATATGAGAACAGGTTGTAATTTGTAATATACAAGAAGAAAAAGATTGTTTCACCACCAGGAGCAAAACAGTAACAATGCAGTTACATGACAAGTATCTACATAACTAAGCATATGCTAAATAGTTGCAAGTCAACGTTATGTATAAGATAGCCAAGATGATTTTCTATAAAATGATGGCAGCCTCATGTTGAAAGCATGTGGTATACCTGTGGTATACCTGATCCAGAAATAGCGCTGGAATGTGTCTGATTTATGACCCACTGTACAGTGGGTTCATAAATCAGGTGCATTCTATGCCTTTATTATGCGCATTAAATTTGGCATTCACACGACAAATTTCATGCATGTTGCCCAGAAAATCCAAAATAAAACACAGAAAATCACATTGTATAAATGATATAAATTTATTTGCATTTTGCTGAGAGAAATAAGTATTTGATCCTCCTACCCCTATTTCCTACAGGCCAGTTAGATGCTCCTAATCAACTCATTACCTGCATTACAGACAGCTGTCTTAAATAGTCACCTTTATAAAAGACTCCTGTCCACAGACTCAGTCAGTCAGACTCTAACCTCCACATCATGGGCAAGACCAAAGAGCATTCTAAGAATGTCGGGAACAAGATCATAGACCTGCACAAAGCTGGAATGGGCTACAAAACCATAAGTAAGACACTGGGTGAGAAGGAGATAACTGTTCATACAATAGTAAGAAAATGGAAGAAATACAAAATGACTGTCAATCAACATCTATCTGGGGCACCATGCAAAATCTTATCTCGTGGGGTATCCTTGATGATGAGGAAGGTGAGAAATTCGCCTAAAACTACAAGTGGGGAACTTGTTAATGATCTCAAGGCAGTCACCAAGAAAATCAATGGTAACACATTATTCCGTAATGGTTTAAAATCCTGCAGTGCCCGCAATTTCCCCCTGCTCAAGAAGGCACATGTGGATCTGGATGATTCTGTGAGTGATTGAGAGAAGGTGCTGTTGTCAGATGAGACAAAAATTGGGATCTTTGGCATTAACGGAACTCACCGTGTTTGGAAGAAGAAAAATGCTGCCTATGACCCAAAGAACACAATCCCCACTATCAAGCATGGAGGTGGAAACATTATGTTTTGGGAGTGTTTGTCTGCTAAGGGCACATGACTACTTCACTGCATCAATGGGAGAATGGATGGAGCCATGTACCGTAAAATCTTGAGTGACAATCTCCTTCCCTCCAACAAGACATTACAAATGGATCTTGGCTGGGTCTTCCAGCAGGAAAATAACCCAAAACTTACACCCAAAGCAACAAAGGAGTGGCTCAAAAAGAAGCACATTAAGGTCATGGAATGGCCTAGCCATTGTCCAGACCTTAATCCCATAGAAAACATATAGAGTTACCAAGCGACAGCCTCAAAATCTCAATGATTTAGAGATGGTCTGCAAAGAGGAGTGGACTAAATATCCTCCTGACATGTTTGCAAACCTCATCATCAACTACAAAAAACATCTGACTGCTATGCTTGCCAACAAGAATTTTGCCACCAAGTATTAAGTCTAAGTTGTTTGCCAGAGGGATCAAATACTTATTTCTCACTGCGAAATGCAAAGAAATTTATAAAATGTATACAAAATGGGATTTTCTAGATTTTATTTTTGATATTCTATCTCTAAATGTTAAAATTAACCTACCCTTAAAATTATAGACTGTTCATGTGTTTGTCAGTGGGCAAACTTACACAATCAAAAAGGGATCAAATAATTATTTCCTTCACTGTATATATCTCTGTCTGTCTGTCTAAGCTCACTGGACAAAACATTAGTCACCACTAAAGAGATCATGCAAATCATCATTTAATACACTAAAATATATGTGATGCTCTAGGTCTTTCATTGTTCAAAGGTCTGTATTTCTTACATAAGTAATGTCAATTTATTCTCTTCTCTACAGATGCAGATGTAGCAAAGTTAACTTGATGGCTTTTTGAGTTATCTGTTCTTATTTTAGAGCAAAAGCCCTTGAAAAGCATTGAAAAAGTCGAGATAACTTTCATTGTGCCTCTATATGAACAACACAGGACTAATCAAATCTTCATGGATGATAATGCTCCAGCTCATTGAGGTTGCATAATTAGGGAACAGCTGTTGGAGACTGGGATATCTCAAATGGAGTGGTCTTTTTCCAGACCGGAATCCACTAGAAACCCTGTGGGATCAGCTGAGTCACCATGTAAAAGCTAAAAACTCTGTACCCCCGAATCTCAATGACCTGAGGGGAACGCTTCGAGAAGAGTGGGATGTCATGCCTCAGCAGTCATGTGAACACCATGAGATGTAATTTTCAAGCTGTAATTTATGCTCAAGGCCACATGACACATTATTGAGAACATTATGAGAACGAGAACATTATTGAGAACACTTTGTTGAAAATATAAAAAAAATATATAGGCACATCATACAGTCAGAAAACTGAGATATCCTAAAATAAACATCAATCATCAAGTTAGAATCTCATACAAAATGGTAAGAGACAAGCATTAAACTGACAGTTATGCTTTTAAGAGAGTGTGATATGCAGTCAAGGGAATTACGTAATAAAGAAGGAAAACTTCTCAAGAACCTAAAAGTATATTAATAGAAAACAAAGCCAAAAACAGTGTCACCATCAAGCACACCCATGACGTGCCTGGCACCCATATATGACAGTTTTAAGATGAGGAAGCTTGAGGAAACTGTCTGAAAAAGAAATGATGTTATCAGAGAAGTAGGTCAAAACTGAAAAATGGACACTCAGAGTGATTAGAAATAAGTGGCATATTCAGTGGAGTTCGTAAAGGTAACCCAGTCCTTCCAGACTGCATTGTATCTATCTCTCATACGGCTGTTATCTGATCTCAATTCTTCCTTATGCTGAAGGAAGAATATCTCCTTAAATCAATCAGATAAAGAGGGAGAAGTGGTGGATTTCCAAAGCCGTGGAACCAAAATCCTGGCTGCGATTAACATAAAAAATAACTAAACTCTCTTTCAGAGCATAAGTAGAAATGGGAATCATTGACAGCAAGAGCACAGCAGGGTCATGTTGTAGCTGTAAACCATTGATTGATTTGATGATGGTTATCACTTTACTCCAGTAATATAGTCCAGTAAGTATAAATGACTTGACATTGCCACCATAAATGCATCATGGTCCCACTTGCTTGACCACACCTCCAACAACAGTCAGAGACAGAGGGATATAATTTGTGTAGCAAAGTGGGAACCCTATACCAATGGGATATAATTTTGAAATTTAGCTCTTACAGGCGGCATGAAACTAAGGACTTGTAGTCTAGAATGTAAGATTTGGTCCAGTTGTCTTCTGAAATGGGATGCTGAATCTCGCACTCCTAGCTACTCTACTCTGAAAGGTGGGCTTTACTTCAGTCAATGTCTGGATGATCAGATTACATACTGTATCTTTTAGATTAAATGAAAGGGGGGAATATTGTCAATGCAAATGAGTTCAAAGGAGGTCAGATCTCTATGTAGATGCAGTTTCACTTTATTCAAGTTATAGAAGTGCCTAATATGCATATGCTGTAGCTACCCACCTGAGGTTCCACCCAGTATAGCAGCTACCAGATCCTATGTCTTCAAAGATGTTTTGTCATAATCTCATGAAACAACATAAATTTCAAGATCTCTTAAGAAGGGAGAAGTTTCGTTAAATTCAAAACAGAATTACCACTTACAGAGGTCAAGGGACCATATGCGCAAAAGAACCCAGTATGAGAGCCATGAGCACTCCATGTCAGAAGTGTGATTTGTGAGATCAAGGGCAAGGTATCAATTTTAGACTTAGGTAAATTATTTACTGCTGTCCATGGGAGGGCTGAAAGAGGAAGAGATTCCACAAGGCAAATCCATATTTTAGAATTTCTTTGATGGAACCAAATCTAGCCGGCGGACATATAGTAGGCTTTTATATCGGGCAGAGAGAGCCCTCAATCTATTTGGGTCTAATAAGTGTGTTTTTTGCTATTCTAGATTTTTTGTTAGCTCAGACAAAGGACCTAAAACATTTATCTAAAGCCTTAAAGAAAGAGCCAGGTAGAAATGGGACTGTCTGAAACAAATACAAGAGTCATGGAAGGACATTAATTTTCAGGATGTGAATCTGGCACAGTCATGAGAAGTCTTTCCTGTCCCACCTTGTCATATCTGATGAAATAGTACTAAATAAAGATGCAAAATTTAAGTCAAAAGTATGTTGTAAACTAGCTGGGATATTGACCCCAAGATATTTGAACAATTTCAACGTCCATGTGAAGGGAAATTTTTGCTCCAGTAGGCCAATCTAACGTTCCGTAAGGTTAATACTAAGAGCAAAACTTTTCGCCAAATTAACCTTAAAGTTACTCAGTAACACAAATTTGCCTAACACTGTCGTTAACACTGGCAATGAAGTCAGAGGCTGATAAAGATATAACAAAAAGTCATCTGCAAATGCGAAACATTTGTTATTTACCCTCTGAAACTTGAGCTCATTAATGTCCGGATTGGATCCATTGTAAGCACATATAAAATAGGAGACAAAGGACACCCCTGCCTGGTGCCATTGCGTATATCTACATTTGTGTAAAGAACAATTTATCCGGATCTGGGCATATGGAATATTATACACAGCAATTATACGCTGTAGCATCAAAGGACTAATACCCAGTCCCAGGAGGGTAGCTCTTAAGAAATCCCAATCAACTCTATTGAATGCTTTTTCAGCTTCTAGTGAGAGCAGCATACAGGGCACCCCAGTTAATTTGAAATGATGGATAAGTGAGAAGGTTTTGAGGGTGTTGTCCCGAGCCTCTTGATTCGGGACAAATCTCACTTGATCCAAATGGATCAAATCTCCAAGGATTCCATTCAACCTGGTAGCTATAAATTTGGCAAAAAGTTTGGTGTCAGTATTAAGGAGAAATATAGGCCTGTAACTGGAGCAGAGCAGTGGATCCTTTCCTTCCTTCGGGATCACCATAATATACACCTTGAGAAAGGAGGTCGGGAAATGTTGTAAGAATGAAACCAAATTAAATTTATGTAGCAGAGGGTTAAGAAGTTTATCAGAAAGTTTCTTAAAGAATTTTGCAGTGTAGCCAATGGGAACTGGACTTTTCCTGGCAAGCAGGACCATTATAGCTAGCTTCACTTCCTCAGGGGACAAGGGCTCCTCTAAGGCACTGAGCCTATCGGGGGAAATCCTAGGGAGAGCTGCCTTGGAAAGAAACTCCTTCATCATAGTCTTCTGAGGGGGTTATTTTAGGTAGATTATAGAGATTGTGATAAAAGGCCCTGATTGTGTCAGGTCAGATAGGCATAGGATCTCATCTCCAAGTGAAGGCTCCTCGACTCTTATTAGGCAAAAAAAGTGTACAATAGACCAGAGCATGATCAGATAGTAAAATGTTATCTATCGATATCCCTCTTACAATGGTTAATAACGAGTGTCGGAGAAAAGAATAATCAATCCTGCTGTATGCCCTGTGTAGGTGTGAATAAAATGAATAATCACTGGTCGATGGGTTCAAGATGCACCATACATTGCAAAGCTGCATGTCATGAAGCAGTCTTTTTACTTTATTTAATTTTTTCAGAGATATCACAGACTTACCCGTCAAAGTTGAAGAGGTTGAAGAGCCAGATTAAAATCTATGCACACCACAAGAGATCCTTGAGAGAAAACGTTCAAACCACCTAGGGTTTTGATGAGGAAGGGGACCTGCCCCTTGCTTAGGCATCTGTATGGTATATTGTGCAGTTGTAAGACTGCAAGGAGAGGTTTAAGAGCTGCCTAAGGCCTCGTTCACACGGCTTATTTGGGCACAGATTGGCGCCGTACTCCGCGCCGGATTTGCGCTGCAGTACGGCGCCAATCCGTCCCTGTCATTACGGTAATCCACTGCTCTCATAAAGAACAGTGGATTCCGTCGCTCCTCCCCGCTCGGCAAATCCGCCGCGGGGGGAGAAAGTGACATGCACATTATTTACAGCACGTACGCGGCGTAAACAATGCATTGTCTATGGGGCCGGGAGCGGCGCCCCCGCCGCGCTCTGGCCCCGCCCCCGTCCCGCCCCTTATTCACTGCGGATTTGTGAGCTCAATCCGGCTCAAAAATCCGTCGGGAATAAGCCGTGTGAACACGGCCTAAAACAAAAGGAGTTGCAATCTTTTTCATCAAATCCCTTCAACACAAGATTTTAGAGGTTAAGAATAGTGTTGAGCGATTGCGTTGGCTATCGAGATCGAGCGATAGTCGATAGTCGGCCGCTATCGATAAGGTTTTTCGATAGTGAGCATCGATTATGAGCGATTACCATTAAAGTCTATGGGAGAGCAACAACACCTTCATTATTACACCCAAACAAGGCTGGAGAAGCTGAAATTAACATCCCAACAACAGTCAAATGGATACGTTTGCTACATCCTTAGGCAACACAATTAGGTTATAAAAGTCCACAGAAAAAAAGTCGCACGACCATTATCTATCCTGTCTTGTACCACAGCATGACCCTTTAAACCTGCATCACCCAAAAGATTAAAAGCTGCCAGAACGGCAGTAAGAAAATGATCCATCATTTTACTTGAATCTGGACATTGAAATATCCTGTCCTGGACGCAGAATGAGCACCAAACCTGCAGACCCCCACATTTAAAGAAAGTGCGGAAAAGTGAGTCTTTCAACCACCATTTGTTGTTGAACTGGACATTGTACATACCTGTCCTGGGCCACAGCTGAGCCCCAAACCTGCATGACCACCCACATTTAAAAAGTGCCGGAAAAAGGAGTCTTTCAACCACGCATTTTAGTTGAATGGACATTGACTAAACCTGTTAATGGGCCACAGTATGACCATTATAACCTGTCTGGACCCACAGATTCAACAGTGCCGGGAAAAAGGAGTTCTTTCAACCACCATTTTAGTTGAGACTGGACATTGATAAAAAACTGGTCCATGTGCCAAGGCATGACCCTGGGCCGGTGTTACAGTTGGTGCAGGTGAGAGCCCAGGTGAGTCCATCATATATTAACAGCAGGTTAAAATGCCAATGATGACGCAGCAACAAAAACTGTCGTGCTGTAAGCAGAGTGCGGATGCGGAAAGTGTGAGAACTCCAGCCTTCTCAGTACACAGTCATGACCTGAGGTAGCGCTTGCCTCTCCGTATGAGTGCGGACCAATGAGCTTCACTTGGAAATTACTGGTGGTTAAGGCTACTGTTATCCACCCAGGTGCCCTTATGCTTGGCATTCTTATTCTTCATTTTTAGCTCTACTGTTGCTGGAGGGAAGATGTCTCTGTACTTTGTTTCTCTGTCCGTGCTCCATTATCTCTGTCCTCTGTATACCTACATAATGGATCAATTTACCCTGTACCTCCCTTGTCAATTAGGGGAATTTTTTTACCAACTATTTTGATACATTGCAAGTTTTTAGATAGTTTAATTCTAGAAAACAATTTTTAAAATAGGTTGGACATCCCCCATGTCTTTGTTTACTCTTTTTTTTAATTGTATTAAATGGGTTGTGACTCAATACAGGGATTGATAGCTATGTTATAGATCTTGCAAAAACAAGTCATTTTTGCAATATGTGGTCCATTTAAACAGTGTCTACCTATTCTGTTTCTGACAAGCACATCACCCTGAGCACTCTTGACAATTGTGAAGAACAAATGTCTGTTAGAAACACATTTTTAGAATAGGACCTCGTAGTATAGCATGCAATGTAACAGCAAATTGCCCCCCACAAATAATTCAAAGCAATGACCCTTGAAGCACTATTGCGACAAATGTGAAGAACAAACGTCTGTTAGAATCACATTTTTTAGAATAGGGACTGTAGCTAGCAGCTGCCATGTCGCCAGCAGAAATGCCCAAAAATTTCAAAGCCATGACCCGTTGGAGACTCTTTGGACATTGTGAAGAAACACCGAAATGTCTGTTGAGAGAAGAAACAACATTTTTTGATAGGACATGTTGTATAGCTGCTTGCTCACAGCAAATGCACTCACAAAAATTCAAAACATGAACTTGAGACACTTTTGTCCATTGTGAAGAACAAATGTCTATTAGAAACAACCATTTTTATAGATAGGACTGTAGTATTGCTGCATTTCAAAGCAAAAATGCCGCCCAAAAATTCAAAGCATGACCCTTGAGCCACTGTGTCAATTGTGAAGAAACAAATTGTGCTGTTAGATGAAACAAACATTTTTTTATAATAGTGATCTGTAGTAATGTTGCATTTCAAAGCGGCATGACCCAAAAATTATAAAAATGATTCTCAGCCATGTTAAATATTGTGAGGAGGAAAATGCACTTAGAAGAAAATTTTGTTCAAAGGGACCATGATTATTGAAGTATCTCCACAAGCTACATGACCCCAAAAAATTATAAATATGATTCTCAGCCCACTGTTAAAAATTGTGAGGAGAAATGCCACTTAGAAGCCACATTTCTGTTAACAAAGGACATGATTATTTTGCTGTATTCACAGCTAAATGAACCAAAAAATTAGTAACATATGGACTTCTCAGCCCACATATTAAAAATCTAGGTTATATTGAGTCATTAGGTGGGCATGGATATGTGAGGGAGCAAATGCAACTTAGAAGCCAATTCTGTTCAAAAGGGACATAATTATAGCTGTATCTCACTGAACATGACTCAAAACCATTGACAATGCGAATACTTCTTAAGATAAAGTGAGTAAAGGAATAGGGTGTTGTCATGAAACTTGCTTGTCTTTTACAGTCTCCTCACAGCAAAAAGGAGAATAAAAGAGGAAAAGAGAATAATAATTGCAGTAAGATATGATCAGCATTTTAAAAAAAGTTTTCAAGCAGGACCATTTCTGTCTTGAAAAAGAATGTGAGTAGACCGGGCATATCGGTGACCTTGGCAAATTGGAGGCCACCAAAACCCATATCTTCAGGAGTCCTGGCCTGATTTCATCTTGATGAAAGTCAAACGATCCCATTATCTGTGGGAAAGCCGGATGCACTAAGCAAACTGATCTTCTTCAATCTCATCCTCAGCCTCAAATTCGACGCCAACCTCTTTCCAAGGCTGTGGGACGTCGTGTAAAATCGGTGTATAGGGCAATCCTCCTCTCCTTCCTCGCTGCCTCCGGCACAGCTTCAACACAGCCCTGACTTGCCTGAGATGATGCACCCTGAGAGCTGATTGCGCCACCTTGCACTAGCTCTGGGACCCCGAAACACACTGCCTAAATGAAGACCGATGAAATGTGATACCTGTCGGCCTTGTGGATTGACAGGAAAGAAGAAAGGCTCCGTGTCACGCCATCTGTGTCCGTTCTCTCCTCCGTCGCTGGGCAGGGTGCTGTTGTTTAGAAGTGTCCAAACGATCCGTTCCAGAACTAAGATCACCACAATGCTCATGCTGACAAGGGCATTGTCCGCAAAGACTACATTTTGGTGGCTTATTCAAAATGGCAAGATGCTGCAGAGCTCCTTTCACCTGGCCACTCACTCTCGGTGGTTCAACTAACCCCCGAGGTCTGATCGCTGCTTGTCAGAGCCATTGGGTCAACTTCGTATGCGTAATGGCGATGCGCTACTGCCACAATCGACTGGAGCAGGTGGTGGGTGGAATTCAGCGTGTTGTCCGTCAACTAATGAGACGGTTGAAGGGGAGGCCGAGCTGGATGCTGACCAACGCAGCCAGCGGGACGAAAGATGGGTGCGAACGGCGGAAGGTGCCGAACTCAGACTCGAGCCTTCTTCTCGCAGGCAGTCCCAGACAAGGGTAGCTCATTAGAAATTTCTGGTCGAATGGTCATGACATGTGCCAGGCAAGGGATGTGCTCCAGCCTACCGATACTTAAGGGACGGGCCAGCAAATGTCGGCACGTTATCGTCAAACCACCTGCCTGGCACAGGTTCTTGTCACCCAGCCAGCGCTCGGGTCTCGTTGCGGAGAGCCGTTTCCACAACTTCCCTGACCTGTTGTGTAGGACGGTCTCCAAGGCAAGATTTAATCTTCAACACAGCCTGGAGTCTGCAGGGCAACGTGATTGCCACCAGAGGACCTTTTAGGGAATGAATCCTTGCACCATCCCTGCGGGTTATTGAAGAGCGTGCGCCGAGCCTGAGAGCACCGTCACCTCCCAGAGTCATCCAACCAGCTCACACAGTGAGATGTCACAGAGTTTCATAGCGGCCTTTTGCCGTGCTTACTAGTCCAGTTGTGTCGGGTGGTTGAGATGGACTTTTCGGGACACTGCTGCAGACAAACGCGCTTTAAATTCTTTAGATGACACGGTGACTGGCTCAGGGCAGGGAAAGGATTTTCTGGCTAATATATTCCTGCTCGCATCTGGTTATTGGGGGCAGGCGAGGGCCTGACGTCGGCGGAACCCATCTGTGTCTCACCAGACGGAAAGGCATCATTTCCACAAGGCCAAAAAAGCCTGGCAAATGCCGACATTCAGGACTTTTGGCTGTGGGATGGTTTTGGGTAAGTGGTTGTTTCTTCTGCCATCCAAACCTGGAAATGACAGAAGGCTGGACAGCTAGACTGGGCACTGTTCGGCATGCAGGTCGTCAAATGGCTAGGAAGGGAAGGGGTAGGATGTTCTCTGGTGGTGGCTGTGGTACTCGGGCGTCGGTGGAGGGCTGAAGCGGAGGCTGATCCCTGATCATGTATCTGAGAGACATTGCGACAGATGAGGAACGCTTGGTGGTGGCGGAGGAGGGAGGAGGCGGAGGACAGGGGGTTTTTGGTGTCTAGTGGTTGGAGGCCCGGCGTCGGTCTGGCTCCTTTTTTGGCCAAGTGTTCCTCCTTTTCAACTATGCATTCGCTGCATGTTGGACTAGACTTGTTGGTGGGTGGTTAATCCACTTAAGCGTTTATTGGCCTCCTACTTTGCGTTTATGGCAAAGGCCGGCATATGACTTCGCTGGAGTGAACAGAGGCTTGCTCAAAGAAGGCCCAGGCTTGAGAGGTCTGGACCTTTTTGACGGGTGATAAGAGAGGAGCGGGAGTGGTTTGCGCTGACCGTGGCTGGCGGAATCATATCAGCGGAATTCTGCAACCGCCCCTCTCCCCTTTTTGAGTCGGGGAGGAACCCGTATTGGACACTACCCCATCGTCTTCCTCCTCGTCATGTGATGAGCGCTCGACGAGCAATATTCTGCGGATAAAGACCAGGATGGATCCGCAAACGTCGTTCATCATCATCATCATCAAAAACAGGTGATTGGTCGTCCTGAACTTTCTGCCTCCAGAAGCTGCGGGTACAAGCTAAAGGGGCACTGCAAGGCGTTGCGACTCCGGCACCGGGATTTTGCCCGATTGACCGGCTTCCATTCTACCTTCCTCTGATGCAATCAGTAACTGAGCAGACTAAAATCATCCTCTTGATCTTTTAAACAGCATTCTGACCCCAAACCCGCATTTTGTCATCAAAGAGGTCTTCAGACAATGGGATTATCCACAGTGGTGGGTACACGAGTTGTCATTTGGGCTGCTTCATGTTGGACGGATGCTGATGATGCTGATGGACGAAATTGTTGTAGGCCCGTGACTGGAGAGGTCGAGGAGGTAAGACCTGCTGATGAAGGTTGCATTAACCACTGAAGGACAGATGTGACGATGTTTCGTTACTTAGATTCACAGGGCCCTGTCCCTAGCCTATGACAGGCCTGACGGTCCTGAAACTGACAATCCGCTGGCATGCGTCTGTTGTCGCCAGCACTGGAAAGGAGCACACTTCTCTAGTACACTCTACCTCCTTGTGCTACCCCCTCCTTCGCTCGGCGTTTCCAATGCACTTTCGTCTATGTTCAGAAATATAAAAATTTTGAGAGGTTATGGAATGTTTTGGGAAAGTCTTTATTAAAGACGGCAAATCACAGTATTTATCAAATCCCTCATAATCAAAAAACCAAATTGATGGATTCAAAATTTAAACTGCAAGGTGTCTATCAACAATCGGGGAATGGGCAAAAGTCCCAAAAAAAAAACACGTATCTGTTATGTTTCTTTGGTATAATAAACGGTATTTTTTTGCACCTTTCAATTACCTGTGGTGATATAGTATTGATGTTTTCAAGATTTACGTAGATGCTGAGATCAATGAACAATGCTGGGTGCGCAAAAGTCAAAAAAAACTCGTAACTGTTATTTTTTTGGTATAATAAACGGTATTTTTTGCACCTTTCAATTCACCTGTGTGAATATAGAATTGTGTTTTAAGATTTACTTAGATGCTGCGTCAATGAACATTGCTGGGGTGCGCCAAAAGTCCAAAAAATTCACGTAACTTGTTTTGTTTTGGTATATATACGATTATTTTTTGCACATTTCTATTAACCTGTGGTTGAATATTGTATTGCATGTTTTTTTTTATTTTTAAGGATTTGTAGAGATGCTGCGTCAATCTGAACAATGCTGGGTGTGCAAAAGTTCAAAAAACACGTAACTGTTATGTTTTGATATTAATAAACGGTATTTTTTGCCACCTCTTTCCAATTCACATGTGGCTTGTGATTAAGGAATTGCTGTTTTAAGATCTTAACGTAGATGCTGATGTCAATGTAAAACTTGATGGTGTGCAATAAGTCAAAAAAACACGTAACTGTTATGTTTATGATATAATAAACGGTATTTTCTTGCACTTTCTATTCACATGTTGGTGAATATAGAATTGCTGTTTTAAGATTTACGTAGATGCTGCGTCAATGGAAAAATGCTGGGTGCGCCCAAAAGTAAAAAACACGTACTGTTATGTTTTGGTATAAATAAACGATTTTTTTTGCACTTTTCAATTATCCTGTGGTGAATATAGAATTGCTTTTTTAAGATTTACGTAGATGCTGGTTCAATGCACAATGCTGGTCGTGCGCAAAAGTCAATAAAAAACACGTAACTGTGATGTTTTGTACGATACACGTATTTTTGGCACAATCAACCTGTGCTGATACTAACGATTGCTGTATTGTAATTTAAATGCAAGGTGGATATATCAACAGTACATGGTGTAATTGGGTTAAAATGAAAAATGAACACTATCCAGAAATGTTATTTACTGATAATAAAAGTGGAGTTTTGCAGCAAACAAAGAGACTGCAGTATACTAGAATTTATGTGTATCCAATATAAGTTCAGGCTGCCCAATATCCAGGAAATATTTCAATAGAAACTGTTAATAATAAAGATATTCCACTACAATGTCTACACAAAAGTCTTGGTAAAAACTTTACCCATTGTTCCTTTTAGAAAAGAGCTTGCCCTGGGGTTTTGGGGGGCCCCGGGGGGCCCCCCCCCCCCCCGCTCCCCCCGCCTAAAATTTACAGCGGTAGATGCTGTTTTAAAAATTTCCCTTAGCTAACTAAAAAAAAAATCTTCAAATCTCAAATCTAACTAAATTGGAAGGATCACGTAATAAAAAAGAGGTTTCTCTGTGCAGAAATAGACAAATTTTTCGCTGAGCTTTTTTGGCCCACAGGCAAAAGCGCAGGTCCAACCCATGAGAGGGCTGAGAGCCCTGAGGCTGAAACGGGAAAGTTTTTTTTTTATTAAAACGAGGTCATGTGATTTTTCCAGCCAATCGCAACCTTTATAATCCCCTCATGACGTCGCCACACACATCTCCCCCCCTGCTCTATTCGGAAATCTGTTTTTGCGGCCGCCAAAATTACGGGAAGCGCCGAAAAAGGGGGGAATTTTAATAAAATGATGCTAGTTTTTAAAACCTTAATTCAGGGGCGTCGCTGGGCCCCTTTTTTTATTGGGGGCTGGGGCCCCCCGAATAAAACACCTTGTGCCCCGAGTCCCCCGGGGCCCCCGGCCTCTGGGGCGGGGCCGGGAAAGCCCCGCGGGCCCTTTTTTAACCTGATGTGCGCCCCGCTGGACGCACATGCAAGCCGCGGGTTCTAGGGAGCAGAGAGCGATTTGTTTCCCCTGCCCCGCAGCAGTGTCGGCCCCGCAGGCCGACACCGGGGGGGGGAGGCCCCGGGTCCTCCAGCGCGGGGCCCCGCCACGGCCCCCGGCCCCCTCAGCCCGGAAAGGTCGCGGGTTCATCCGTCATCGCGACGGTGCCGCCCTCGGGCGCACAGGGGCGTCATAGGCCGTGCGCCCGGGAGCTGCCGGGGGCGCGGACTAAAGAGGACAGAAAGAGGAGGCGCTCGCCGGGGGATTTAAGGGTGGGGTATTAAATTTTGTTTTTTTTAAAAAGCTTTTTCCCCTGCCTGAGTGCCCCCTATAATGCCTGCCTGTGCCCCTATAATCCCTGCCTGTGGCCCTCTACCCCTGCTGGGGCCCCCCAAATATACTCCCCTGGGGGCCCCCAAACCCCTGCCTGTGGCCCCCAAAACCCACTCCCCTGGGGCCCCCCATACCCCTGCCTGGGGCCCCCAAATATCCCTGCCGGTGCCCCTATAATGCCTCCCTGTGCCCCCTATAATGCCTGCCTTTTCCCCACCATATACTGCCCGGGCCCCCCATTTTCCCTGCCCTGTGCCCCAAATAAGCCGGGCCTGGGCCCCCCTTTATCCCGGGCTTGTCCCCCCCATATGCCCCCTGTGCCCCTAAAATGCCTGATTTGGGGCCCCCCATATTTTTGCCTTTGGCCCCCATTTCCCTGCCTGGGGCCCCCCTATGCCCCCCGGGTGGCCCCTATAATGCCTGCCTGGGGCCCCCTTTATAATGCCTCCTGTCCCCCCCATATACTCCTGTCCCCCCTTTATACTGCCTGTACCCCCCAAAATATACTCCCTTAGGCCCCCACATATTTTGCCTCAGTGCCCCTATATACCTTCTTGGGGCCCCCTTTATACCCCCTCAGTCCCCCCATAATATGCCGGGGGCCCCCATTCCCGGGCCTCATGCCCCTTAAAAATTTTTGGGGCCCCCATAAAACGCCTGTGCCCCCAATATACTCCCCAATTCGGGGCCCCCATATACGGCCCCCGGGTGCCCCTAAATACCTGCCTTTGGGCCCCCCAAATTAAACTCCCCCTGTCCCCCCCTATAACGGGCCCTGCCCCCCCTATATACTCCCTTTGGGGGCCCCCTCCCCTTATTAATTTTTCGGCCCGTAAACCCCCCTTTTAAATTTACCTGGCCTGTGGCCCCATATCCCTGGTTTCCCCGTGCCCCTTTTTAAACCCTTAAAAAAGGGATTTGGGCCTTTTACCAAATTTAAAGGGTTTTGGGGGCTTTTGAGAAAAATGTAGGATTCTAAAAAATTTAAATTTGTTGTTTCCCAAAAATCCCCTAAAAGGGGCGGAGTAATTGGCCGGGAGCAATCAGCATGAAGGTGAGAACCGAAGGGAGAAAAAATGGGAAAAAAGTGAATGACGCTGATCAGAAAAAGACGTCTCCGGGGGGGTTAAAATGTAAAATGCATGTAATCACTTAAAATTTCGCAGATTTTAATTTCAACTAGTATCCCACCACTATTGGGCCCCTGATGGCCCGGGGGGAAAATGTAATCCCGAGCCTGTGTACAGCAAGTCACATGTGGGGGTTTGCGTTTTTGGGCCCGGGGCTGGGGGGGGGTTATTTGGCCTTAAGTAGTAATTTTTTTTTGGGGGCTTGGTTTTTTTAGGAGGGTTTTTAGTAACAATCCTTGTCTGGGGAGATTTGGGTCCCCTGTATCGGGGTATGTTTTGGTTTACGGGTTTTGGGGTATTGGTCATATGAATGAAAGTTCCCGAAAAAGTAAAAATTGGGCATTGGTTTATTTTTACTGTAAAAGTTTACTGCTGAGGGGATGGACGGGATCTGTGTGGAATTTTGCAGAAAAATTTTGTGACAGGAAAAACAAGGTTTTTCTTGTAAAAAAACATCCGCATTTTACAATGGGGGCGTGAAAAATGTAGTGTGATCCCAGCCCTACCCAAAAAAACACAAAGGGCCCGAGCCCCCGGGTGTTTTTAGGACCCCTAGCAACGCCCCCGGGTTAATTATCGCATGGGTCTGGAAATTTTTGATCACCATAAAAACCTTGCCGTTTTTAAATTTGTCGATTAAAAAAACGTCAAAACCCAGTTTTAAAAAAGACAAGGGGAACCCCAAAATACTTTTTTAGAGCATCATACATGGCACCAAATTTTTACTATTGCTTTAATTTTTATATTATGGGCAAATCACATTTCCCTTTGGGGGGGGCCGCCCTCTTGGTCAGCCTGGGGGTCCCTTTTACTCTGGGATCGTGTTTTTTCGTAAACCGGCTGGGACTCCCAAAATATGGCCCTTCGGGCATCAGGCGATAGTTTTTTACTGGCTGCAGCCCGCTTTAAATTTGGGCTTTAAAAATTTAAAGTTTCAAAAAGTAAAAAAAACAAAACAAAATCTCGGCCGTCTATCCCCTACCAAAAAATAAAAAAGGGACCCTTTATCTGTAAATTTGAACCTTCCCTTCACCACATAATTCAAAAAAATTTCCAGTTTCCCCTGGTTCCCCCGCTTCCCCTCAAGCCTCGGGGGGGGGGCCCGACCCCTTTACCAAACTCCTCCCCTGCCCACTCTCAGGTTTCAGGGGCCCTGCCCCCCATACACCTGAAGGCCCAGAAACCTTTTTTAGGCCAAAAACCCCAGCCTTTTCCAAATCCTGGCCTTTGGGAAAAGTTTGGGGGTTTAAAGCCCCCCCCACACTTTTTTTCTACTCCCAATAAGAGCCGACCCAGGGGGGAAAGGGCCCAAAAGCCAAAAATAAAAAATACCCCTTGCCAAAACCCCTTTGTGTGGCTGACAACACATGAGGCTGGTCTTTTCCCAAACCAAAAGGCCCGGTATCCTTTGGGGGCATTTTTGCAAATACAACTCGGGGATAACTCCCCCTAGTGGCAAAACAGGCAACAAACCCGTTGTCCCTCTGCCACTATATATATATAAAATTTTTATATATATATTATATATTTTTTATAAAATATATATATATATTATTATTATTATTATTTTTTAAAAATTTTTATTATTATTATTATTTAAATTTTTAGAGCGCCAATTTAAATTTCCGGGCGCTTCATTGGGGGGGTTTCATACAATTTAAAGAATCCCAAACCCAGTACAGTGATAAGGGAAAAAATGACAATTGGCCGACAGAGGGAGGAGGACCCGCCCCCGAAGGGGTTACAATCTACAAGGAGGGGGGAAAAAAAGACAGGGGGTGAGGGGGAGACAAAGTATGTGGAGGGAAAGGGAGTGACAATTTAGTGGGGGTTTTTGGCAAGACCTGAAGATAATGGGTGGTTCGGTGTTGCTTTTGAGCTGGTGAAAGTGAGGAGAGTCTTGATTTGGTTGGGGCAGTGAGTTCCAGGACGGTGGGTGATAGCATGGGAGAAGTTCTTGGGAGACGGTTGATGTGTGAGTGCGATAAAGGGGAGAGCAGAGGAGAAGGTCCTGAGAGGAGGGAAGATTGCGTGAGGGAGTGTATTGGAGGTAGGGCAGTGATGGTATGGAGGGGAGTATGGTCATGGAGAGCTTGTAGGTCAGGGATTCCAACAACTTGGAAATTAATGCGCTGAGCAATAGGAAGCCAGTGAAGTGGAGGTGGCAGATGGGGAGAGGAGAGGAGTAGCGAGGAGGAGGTGGATTAAGACGGGCAGCAGAGTTAAGGACTGGATTGGAGGGGAGCGAGGGTGTAGATGGGAGGTCACAGAGAAGGATGTTGCAGTAGTATGGGAGGGAGATGACAAGGGCATGGATACGTAGCATTTTTGTAGGTGTCAGAGTTGAGGAATGAGCGGATGCGAGAGATGTTTTTTAAGGTGGAGGGCGGGCAGGCAGAGGTTAGGGTTAGGATGTGCGGTTTGAAGATAGAGTCGGAGTCGAGGGATTACCCCGAGGCAGCGGACTTGCGGGGGGACCGGTGAGAGTGTGTGGAGCCATTTTTTGGCGCTTTTTATATATATTTTAACTGTAACTTAGGTGTAGATCAGGGGCAGGGGTAGAGTTGCGATGATGGAAAGATGATGAGTTCTGTTTTCTCCACATTTAGTTTTAGGAGACGTGAGAGAAGAAAGGAGGAAAGGAGGAGACAGACAGTCTAGGGATCCGGGAGAGTAGAGAAGTGACGTCTGGGCGGGAGTGTAGAGTTGGGTATCGTCAGCATACAGGTGGTATATGAAAGCCATGTGAGGCTATGAGCTGACCGAGGCCAAGGTGCTAGATAGATAAGAGTAGTGGACCACGGATTGACCCTTGGGGGACAACGACAGAGAGAGGGCCGGGGTGGAGGAGTGGGCGAGAGATGAGAGCGCTGAATGTCCGATCTAGTGAGAGTACGAGGAGATCTGGAAGAAGAGCTAAGTCCGTGATGCCGAGGGAGGAGAGGATTTGTAGCTAGGAGGAATGGTCGACAGTGTACAAGGCAGAGGACAGGTCTAAGCAGGAGGAGTCGACAGTCAGTGTAGTGACTGTGAGGCTATAAGCAGTTTTAGTAGATCATTAGTGACTTTGGTTATGGGCGGTTTCTGTAGAGTGGTTGGGTCCGGAGAAACCAGATTGCCAGTGGGTAAGAGAGAGTTGGAGGGAGGTGTGGAGGACAGCTGACGATATAGACGATGCTGCTCGAGGAGGTTGTGAAGTCAAAAGGGGAGCTAGTGAGATGGGGCGGATAGTGGACAGATAGGAGGGTCAGGGTTGTGTTTTTTAAGGATTGGCGTGATAGTAGCGTGTTTAAAAGGCAGAGGGAAGATGCCAGAGGTTAGTGATAGGTTGAAGAGAGTGGGTGAGGGCTGGGATGATAGATGCCATACTGAGGTTGGGATGAGGTGGAGGATGGCAGCGGATAGGGACTACAGGTGGGTTAGGCTTGGATTTGGACAGTAAAGAGGAAAGAGCTTGTCATGAGTGACTGGTGGGGAAGCAGTTTAAGGGGAAGGGCAGTTTGACAAGGGTTTAAGGGGATGGATTGGTGGGGACTGGGGGCTGAAGCCTTTCTCTGATGTGGTTTGATCTTCTGTAAGAGTGAGTGTGTGCAAAATGTTGTGGCCCTGAGAGTGACGAGGAGGGATGGGGAGGAGGTGTTGGTGGCGGAGAAGAGAGTTGAAGGTGTTTGAATAATTGGTCTGGGAGATGGTGGGAGCTAGAGAAGATATGAGAGTGGTGAAGTAATCCTGTTTGGCTGAGGCGAGTGCGGATTAAATGTATGCTAGTGAATTGGTTTGTATAAGGCAAAGTCATCAGTTGAGTGAGTTTTCTTCTATATATATAGATATATATGATAGTAAAATGTCCTCCTTAACCTCTAAGATCTGGAATGATACCAGGAAGGGAGATGATCCTCTCGGAAGTGTGTTTCTTGAACACACAAGATGTGTGATCTCTATTTATGCATGGAATATAGGACACACAAACTCCTCTTTGGGATGTTAAAAAAATGGATGCCCAATCCATTCCCAAGAATGTGCCCAAGACGACATGTATAGCGACAAAACAAGAACCATAACTGGAACATAGGTGGCTAAATACCGCAAAGTTGGACAGATGATGACCAATCTGTTAGTCACAGCAGGCAAGCTGCCATGATTAAGCGCAAAATGCTTAAAGGGTTTTGAGACAAGACGGCCATTTATCCGTATCCTTAATTTCAGCTCACGGATGAGTGGATATATACAAAGTCATACTGAGTCATGAAGCATGCAGGTGGAGAGAGGGAGGGGGTGAGTGAGGAGTGAGAAATCCAAGGGCGTGTCTCAAAACTTAAGTGAAATAATAAACAGTACAACAGTGGATTCTCAATACAGCAAGACAGCCTCAGAGTGCACTGTCTACCCGGTGCCTTAAAAGCTCATTCATTTTGCCTGTCAGCAGATAAGAAGTGTTTCATGCAAGCGTGGCCTGTCAGCTCCTGGGTCGTGACTAGGGAAAGCTTTGAGGTAACTAAGGGGGATTGAGAAATTCTGTAGTTCTCAGAGTTTTCACTTTTTTTAATCACATATATTTAGAAAAGTGATTAAATACCCATTTTGGAGGTTCCCACGTCAACATTACATGGTGGCAAAACCCCTTTAATAGTAATCCTATGTGGGAACTGTGACTAACATCAGTGGTGCTCTTAGGAGAAAGCTTGCACAAAGGACAATACCTTAGAACAATACATTGTATGTATTAGTAATGTGAAGACAGTACGATATAGATGTTTAATATGAGCCAATCAAAAATAATACTGTGTATGAGGAAAGCCGAAAGAAAGGGAAGAAGAGAGAGGGGAAAGGGAAAAAAAAGGGGGAGAGGGAAGGGAAGAGGAAAAAATTGGGTAAGAAACTCTTTCTTCTACTAAGTAGGTAATTAATACAAAAATAGTATCGGGACCACATGTACCAATTTTACTCTTGCCAGTGCCTGAGAGAGATCAAAACAACCTCAATAGTTAGTGTCATCCCACCAGTAGGGGTTGATCCAACGATATAGAAGACAGAGAGTCCCATTTAGGAAGGAGGACCTTAGGTAGTTTCAAGGCTGCCAGGAAGGCTGGGAGGTCCGTCATTTTACAGAAAACAACCATCCCCTTTTCATTCCGTACCTGAAAGGCAAAGGGGCAAAGATTGACAGAGAGGCACCCTTAAACGTAATATCTTGTATAATTCTGTCTTTCTTCATGATCTCCTCTTTCGGGGTATAATAATGGATGCAGCAGCTCACATCCTGAGGGCACGAGGGGTACTAGTTCTGGGGTCTCTGTGGGCCCTGTCAATCTCAATATAGTTGTCTGCTGCTCTGTTCAACAAAGAGTCACAGAGCTTAGAGTGAGTCAGTGCCAGGTCCTGAGTCTTGACAGATTCTGGAAGCCCATGCACCCTTACATTATTTCTCCTATTCCTGTTCACAAGATCGTGCATTTGGTCAGCCAGGGATTGATGGGTGATCATATGCTTAGAAAGATAGGTCTGGATATCAACAAGTGCACAGAATCCTGCACATTTAAAAGCTTTGACCCTGGGTCTGGATAGTTAAGATATCAGTTTTGACCAAATGCAGGTCTTTACATCAGGCTACTTTAAGATCCATTGTCAGCGCCATCAGGTCACTTTTGATAGGTAACAGAGATAAAAGAGCTTGCAGTTCAGGGTGACCTTGCAACACTCTCAGAGCTATATCCTTGGATATAATTGGGGATAGAGGCTGCTCTCCAGATGCTGCAGACAAGTAGCTCAAGGACTTTGGGCTCCTTATAGATTTTTTCAGCCACAGAAGGTGTATGGGTGCCGTACTAGGCATCCATGGGCTGTGGTTGTTATGAGATAGATCCAGTGAATCGGGCAAATGAAATACTTGAGCTCTCAACCTCAGTTCCTCCATACAGTCGGGCAAAGACTCCACTGCCTGAGAGACAGGGCTTTGATGCCCAGGAAGGTGCTGGTCACAAAAATTAAATGGCAGTTGTGCTGGGGAAGCAGTTTTGTGGATGCCATTAAGAGATGATGGCACTCCCAGTAGTAGTTGTAAGGATGGCCGCTGTGTATGACTGGGACAAAAATGGTGCCCATCCTCCCTGTCTCTGCCTTGTTCACCTGCTCCAAAAAAGATCAATGTGTTGTATTAATGGTCGTTGGCCCCAGGACCTTCTGCAGAGTCTCTCCTGGGACTGGAGGTCCTTCCAGATCCACAGTGTGGGCTGCTGTCTTTGCAGGGTGTGTAGTAGAGGATGTCTCCTCACAGGAGAAAGCCCACGTACTCAATGCAGACCTGTCATCTTTCATCCGCGGTGAATGGGCAGCCAAGGGAATCACTTGTTGTTGAAGCTGCTGCGGCTTTGGGTAGATGCGACCTGTGTGAGAGACTCTGGCATTTGTAATGCTTCATGGTAATGAAGGCAGGGAAGATGCCCCTCACAAGTTTCTTCAAGCCCCTGATATTCACCTTGTTTCCCTTCTGCGAGCTGGTGAGTACAGATACCGCAGTGAGCAATCTTCCTGATGCCCACTTGTCTGGGATTGTTGCAGCAGTTGGCAGTACTGACCCTGTCTCTGTTTGTGGAAGTTGTTCTGGTGCCGTTGCTGGCAAAGATGTCATCCCTGCAGCCGGGAGATCTGCCAACTCTGAAAGAAGCTTCACCAGCAGAGCAAATTATTTTGAGATGGACATCTCCTCATGATGCAGGGGCTGTATAGATAACTTAAGCTTCTTCTTGTGTCTTTTGGGTCCCATATTCTGCTGCTTTCCTGCAATATCACTGAGGCCCTAGACAGACCTCCACTGCATGCGACCTTCCACTAGCATGTCAAACCAAGCCCCCAGAGACACTGACATTTTTTGATGGTTTATACTACCCACTGTTGTTGGCTTTTGTTTTATGAAATTTTTTGAGATCATAAAATCAATACTGCATCCTACGACTTAAATGGCCTACTTTCAGGATAAAATATCACCGTAGCATGACATTTTTACATTTTACATAAGTTTTGCCTGAAAGCCAAATATCCCCAACTTTTTTGTGAATAGTGTATGTCCTCAGTATGCTGTGGCTGCAGTGTATGCAGTGTATGCATAGTAAGAGATTTAGATTAACCTGGTACAAGCATCTATGTCCTCAGGTTCCCCCGCAGAGTTGGTATTTTTCAGAGAAGAATTCTTACCAGATGGTGACCTCTTTATGACAAAATAAAAGTAAAACCTGGTTTCCTGTAGTACTTAGGATACTGAGTAATACTGGTTTGCTAATGATGTGTTAGAGAAAAGCAAAACATTGTATACCCAGCAGCTTAACCATACCATTGAGGATGCATGTACTCAAACCCCTAAATCCACAGAGTGCACATGAAACCATAATTTGGAGAAGAGAAAGCATCCAACAGGTTGTGAAACTATAAATGTTTTTAATTCCTCCATAAAACTTGTGAGGTTTTGTGTCAGAGTCTTTATCAAGCATACCATAATGTGCAGTAAATATGTCTTAGATACTGTAGGGCTGTCAATAACTTTCTGGAGTGTTCCCTCCACCTTACATTACAAACATCACAATAGATAATACAAATACTTATATGAAGTGAATCAGAACATTATCCATCTTACTAAAGTACTTACATTGTGCATATTTAAAAATAGGATTTATTGTAGCTAAACCATCCTCATTTGCTTGGTTGATAATTTTAAACAAATCTTCCTCCAGCCCCACGGCTCTCCTGGTGTGTGGTAAGCCATACTTCCACCCTCTATACGGTATGAGATAGGGACAGGACGGCTCTTGCGCGCTCTTCCCATTGCCACCATAATCCTTTGTCCTTTCATCTCAAATTTGTCTCTGTGCTTCCAAGGAAAAGATTAAATTAAATATTGGTAGGGTTACAGGTCAATTTCTCATAGATACCTGTGTCAGACAACTGGGTCAAAATTTTATAATAATTTAACAGCTATTGAATACAAAACCTTACATGATTTGGCAGCAGAGAAAGATTTATGAAAT